>JAQIXI010000116.1:0-35456 GCA_034700165.1 Galumnidae sp. Gr-Ori-00277 | reverse complement strand
TTATTATTTAAAACAAATAGCAATTAAAGTTTTTGTGTTAATTTAATGACTTAATGATTGAAAGCCAACCAATACTACATAAGACTGCCTTCAAATGAGTTTCTTATTATTTTAAATAATTAATTTCTGATCACTATTTAAAATGTCTTCGCATGTCTGTACCCAAGTTATGGACTCAATATTTTCATTACAGATTATTGTAATTAAGAGCTAAAATGGCTAAAACTAGTTGACCTCATAAGGGTATGAGCCTCTACTAAAAAAACACTGGTATGAGGGCATTAGAGCAGGGTATTTTAGGTAAACCTCGATAGACCTAAGCTTGTCCATAGACGTAATGTTAATTTTTTCTTCTAAATATTAAGGGGGTATTTTGAGATACCCCCCTGTAGCCAGGTTAGATTAAGAGCACTCGAGAGGCAATCTATTGCTAACTAATTGTCGACAAATAATCCTATGATTTATATATTGAATTAAAAAAAGTCAATAATTTATATGACTTATCAGTTAAGAATATTTTGTCAATGAATGCAATTCCCATTTCTCTCAATTATTATAAAGTAATCTCAACAATGCTTTCAATGCATAAAATGGATATTTGTTAGAAGAGTTAGATATAAATCATTTCGTTTATAATAATTGCGTTGATTTCATAAATCAATATCAAAATGTGACGAATACTCAATATTTAATTATATCTGATTTGCTTACTGATCATGCACAATTAAGCACAATTATCCACAATAAATATTATTCTTTTAATTTGTGCCATTTTTTTGTTATTTTTTTTCAATTGAATTATGAGACCATTTGTCTACAATTTTGTAATCATATGATTACAACATTTCATAAAATGAGACCAATTTATAACAATAGTTGAAAACCATTACTTTTGACCCATTATTCAAAAATTGTGAAAAAAAATGATAAAATTCATATAAAATCTAATCGTTTGCTATTTTATTAATGATTGAAATATTGACAATCAATGCATACAACTTATGACGAGATTTTTGAAATAATTTCTTCAGTGATTTTTTTTGTGTTAAAATTACATTAAAATTTAAAATCGAAAGAAAAGTTTTGAAAGAATTTCACAAAAAAAAAGTATTTATGTTTTGAATGCCCGACAAATAAGTTTTTATGCATTAAATAAAATCGCTATGAATTACATCCTTTAGTTTAGAAAATTAATGGAAAATCAGAGAAACAGTTTTGAAAAAAGAGATGTATTTTTAAAATATAATAACTGTATTTAAAAACGATTCAACACTTCTTTGACCTCAAAACTAATGAAAGAAATAATTAATTTACGTTAAAATATAAAAATAATTATAAATCACTGATGAATAGAACGATGAAAATTATATAATACTATTTTATACAAAAATAATCTTTAAATTACATGATTGTTAAATCTTTCTATATTTGATCTTGAGTAATTAAATTAATTTCTTGCTCTAAATTCTAAAAAAAAAAATAAAATAAAAATATTCTTTTGATTGAATACATATTAAATAAATTGACGCAATTGTAGGGAAAGTTTGTTTTGAATTAAAAAATTGGCAGTAATTTCATCTTTTTTTTAAAATATTTGATTATTTAAATAAAATCTTCTGTTAATCGATTCAATTCTTCAGCGGATGATTAGTTGATTAAAACGAAAACATTTAGGAAAATATGTGGAATGAAATTCCGGCAGATTTTTATGGATTTTTCGGACGAATTAATTGGAACTTCAGATAAATATTCAGTGATTTGAGTGGAAGACGACAGAGAAGAACAAAATGTATGGAAAAGCTATAAATAATTGTTATATAATACAACTATTGACTAATCAATAGTTATACTAAACTAATAATAAAAACAAAATTAAAAAAAAAATGGCATCAAATGTGTTCACAAAAGTCTTCACTGATTTTGTGTGATATA
Organism: Galumnidae sp. Gr-Ori-00277; assembly: GCA_034700165.1. Lineage (NCBI taxonomy): Eukaryota > Metazoa > Arthropoda > Arachnida > Sarcoptiformes > Galumnidae > Galumnidae sp. Gr-Ori-00277. The sequence continues at coordinate 33,524 of JAQIXI010000116.1, read as the reverse complement.
ACCATCGACTTGAAAGACGAAAACAAATGCAATAAAAATTCAATTATTAAAAGTTTATCACAGAATATATGATTTGAGGTCCACTTCATTAACGAAAAGACGTTATTCTTCAGCTTTTTTACACATTAAGGCATGAGATGCACAACAATTGCGTTTAATATAATCGTGTTTACAGTATTTGTCACCAAATCTATCGAGGAATTCAGTGCAGGTCATGGAACCGGCCATTCGTTCCACATTATCAGTACATTCACTGCTGCCAACTGTGGCATCGGTTTGATTGGGGGACACCACTTGTGGTGACTCATTGGTTGGCACCGCCAGTCTTAAGTATGGACTGAATGAATGTCGAGCTAAGCCCTGGCGATGACGAATTGGCCACTGTCTTACTTGCCTTCGACCTACTGAGTCAGAACGGGCCAGAATGCGGTCGGGATTGGGAGGGGGAACTCGACTCAAAGTTTGGGTGACGTGAGTGTAGTCGGGAATAATGTTTTCAATTTCGGCCATACATTTGCCATTACGGCACACCTTTTATATGATTTAAATTTAATCAATCAATTTAATGATTAATACAAATGTATAATACCTGTCCGTCTCCGCATTGCGAGCCCTCAGCCGCTGGTCTATAGGAAACACAATAACCGGAAGCGCTGTCAAAGCAAAAGAGTTGAGCGCAAACGCGCGCGTCTTTCTGTTGACACCAAATATTTATACAATTATTTAATTTTTCGTAAATTAATTATATAAACTCACGAAACAAGCGTTGGTTCCGCGATCTCTTTTGCACTGTTCGTCCAATGATAGCATAGTTCCGGGCAGTACTCGGGGTAGTAATTGGTTTTCGTGCGGAAAATTGTAAAGACAAGTGGCTGTCTCTCCACTTAAATAATTAAAAATTTAATTTAATTCAAAAAAATTGAAACAATACTTAAGAAAGTGTTTAAATTGTTCGACACTACAAGAAGACCACCGAAAACCTCTTTCTGTGTGCCTGAGATCACTCATAATGAAGCCGTCTTCCCAGGGGCAACGGGTGGCACCTGGACCTCCTAAGTAACTGGGTGGGGGAGAGCCATCGTGGACACATCCCAAACTATATTAAAGAATATATAAATTAATCGAAGAATAATAAAAGAGTTGACATACAGGTGCCCCACTTCATGGGCGGCCACAATAATACCACTGAACCCTCCACTGTCTTCAATAATTGCAACGCTATTGACTTTTTCGAGACGTTTATTGACAACACAGGCGCCCCCAACATAAGCAAAACCAGCCGTTCCCCGATTGCAACGCCCGCCTTCATATCTGCGCCGACACATATCCAATTTGGTTATGACAACCGCCAAATCATAAGTGGGCAGACGGTCTTCTCTATATAAGTACTTTCCCATATCAGTGAGAGCACCGGCCGCATCCACTGCGTCCGCATTCGGTGCTCTTAATCTGTTTCGTTCTAAATAAGGCGTTGCGTCCCTGTCCTGAACATTCAAAATGCTATTATACTCGTTCTGATTATATCAAGTAACTGACCTTTGCCACAATCATTCCAGCGAGGCTGACCCTAATCTGTGGATGTGCCAGCAATTTATATCTGAGGTCAACTCCATTCCAAAAGCTAATGAAGTATCGCTTGACGTCACGACTTGTGCCGCCGTGTAATACATATGAATCGTAATCAACAACTAAAAGAACTTCGGGCCAAACGGTTTGCGGGGCCTGACGTTTACTGCGCCGGTGCTCTCCAGAACCAGATTCTGATGTCAGGTTATGACTCGTTTCGGGTAATTTTGAGTCGATTTCCACTTTTCATTAAAAAAAAAATCATTAATTACTTTAAATATGAACAGTAATGAAGACAATTGTCTTACAGTAATCGGAGTGACTTTTCTCGTTATCAAACATATTTCGTTTGTATATAACATGAATGACACGACTATTCGTTGAATTAGTTTTGTTTATATGACTATCGATGGGTCGGGAAGTGGTGAGCGGCCATTGGGTTGTCATTTCGGTATTATTATTGTTATTATTATTATTATTATTATTACTATTTTTATCAATTTTTCGTCTTTTGTTTTCAATGGCCTCGTCTTCGTCTAAAAACATCTCATCGTCGCCGTTGTCCACATTATAATTATAATATTCTGTGTCATCTAAACTGACTGACTGTGGGACAGGTCTTATCACTAAATCGTTACCAATGGTTCCGTGCTATCAAAATATATAATTAAATTTTAACTATTTTTTTACATCAAATATCAATTCATCATAAGATGATAAAAATCAGTTCATTTTTAAATGTCAAACCATAAATAATCAAGATGCTTTTCAGAACTAACTTTAGAGAAAGCATTATATATATAATTGATTTGAAGAGAAAACAAAATTTTAATTAAAGATATTTTTAAAAATACCCTAAAGAGTACTGTATATGAGATGCATCTGAAGACCAAACAAATTAATAATAAGATATAAAAGTTTGAAACTTATATTCGAAATGTTATTTATCTGACATTTTTTTAAATATTTTATCAGAAAATCAAAAACTGAATCGGAGTCTGAATTAAATGATATAATGAAAAATCGATTGCATTAAAACCCAATTAATGCATAAATAAAAAATAATTATTTACTCGTAATATGATTACACTTTTCATAAAAACAGTGAGACTTATATAAGATTTTATCACATATTTGTGACAAATTATGATCTGAGACTTATTCAGGACTTTAGGGCAGTTAATCTGTTTGTGAATAAAAAAAACCTTAAAATGTAGTCTTAAAAAGTGGATAACTTTGAAACTATCAAAAGTTTATTTTTTTATTAAAAGATAATTTTTATGAGTCATAACTTAGTTTAGGGAAAAAATGCCCTTTTTCGACACCCTTTGAATTTCACAATTACTATTACCAAGTTCGTTTAAAAGTTACAGTAAAAGTTCTATATCTCGAACGCTCTTTATCTCGAACATTTTCTCTAAGTCGAACATGTACCTTGGCAAATTTTAGATGTTATATAAAAAGCATTCTATAAGTAGAACACATTCTATATGTCAAACAAAAATGTTGGCATTTCTTGTGTTCGAGATATAGAGCTTTTTCTGTATATACTAAATATTTCCCCTTTCATTTAAGTTGTATCATGGTTAAATCTCTATACTATTGAATAAGTACTGACCAAAGGTTATTAATAATGTCTTTAAAAGTGTAAACATTTTATATACATTTGTATACAAATAAATTCTAATTCGAAACATTATTTCTGGTATATTTTTGCTAGCTCATATTGTGAAGCGCACATTTTAAATATTCGGACACTAAATATAAAGCGAGAAGTGATGACATACCAATTGAATACTTCCATCTGACTGATGATCGACTAAAATCGCTGCCATATTTGACTTGTCGTGATATGTCGTTCCTATGTTTTGCTTTTCCTAAAAATAAAATTTATTTTAATGTTAATAGACATCAATTTTGAGTGCAATGAAACGTAAAATAATAATAATACTAATAATAATAATAATGATTATTAGCGAACATTTTTTTAGTTCATATTTTTAAAATATTATACAATTAAGGAAATGAGACTTCAATTTGGAACCGATATATAATAGGAATACTTCAACTTTTTTTCAATAAATGAATCAAATGTTTTGATTCAAAACTATATTTAACATTAAATTTATTTTACAAAAGAAGAGAAGTCGAGTCGAGTCCTTATTTTTCTAAGTCTTTAAAAACTTTTTGATAACTTTCATTGTTTTATTTCAAAACTTATTTTTAATTCCAATTAATTATTATTTAATTTTAAACGAAAGTTAAGAAAAACAATTGAAGGCATATATTAGTTGCGGATATATTTATATTCTGTTCATAGTTTTATAAATGATTTTGAGGTGAGTCTAGCTATCAAAGAGCTTATGATCAGAGTTATGACTATGGCTATGCCTATGGACTCATTTCTTATTAATCAATGTCTGATGTGTTGATAAGTTTGAATATTTTATCTTTTATTAAGATTTGACACAAAAATAAGAATAATTAGCGTCTGATTTATATAAACGTCTGAACTGATGGTTGAATCCATGCCTATAATGAAAGTACTATAAATTGATTTCACTCGGAATCAGTGCGAATGGAGGGGCAAAGGGTCACAAACATTAGTCATGCGATTTAATAATAAGAAAAAGTTTTTCAAAATGAGTTTCCATTCTTTCCCTTTCAATTGATATTTGGAAATACAAATAAGACAATAAAACTATTGAATTATTTGGCGTTCAGTTCATACTTTAATTTGGCCAATGATTGCAATGATTGCAATGTTTGTTATGTTTGTTATGTTTATAATGTTTGTAATGTTTGCCACTTTCCCATCAAAATAACAATTGAAAAATGAGAATAAAATCAAATTATTAGTCAAATATCTTAAGAGAACGGAATGTATGTTAAAAAGGCATTGTATTTGCGATTGAAAGAACTGGATTCAATTGGCTTTAACCTACCCTAACCTAACCTAGGTCACGTTCTTTCATTCACATGAAATTACTTTTTCTAGTTTTTTTCAGAAATATTGAAAATACTAAATATTAACAAGCTTAAATAAAGATGGTCAAGATCTTGAAACATTAATAAATTAATGGAATATCGCAATAAGTAATCAAATTTGAATATTTAAATCTCAGATCAAAATTTGATAAAATTATGCATAAATTTATAAACTGTTGCTAAACATGGTAAAATTTCTAACATCAGGAGATAGTGATCTAATTTATTAGTCAACCCTCTGGTGATAACGAAAAGGTTTATTAATAATTTTCTTCTCAATCAGTATATGATTTACATTTTTGTTAACAAATGCCCTAAAAATATAATAAATTTTAATTTCATATTTCATTAAATTGAAAAGAGTTGTGAATATTAAGTCACGAATAAGAGATCGAATGAGGAAAACATTATTTGAGAAACACTTTCGCATATTTTCGTTGATATCAGCGACAATTCAAATACCATTTTCTCAAAATGACTTTTTGAGGTCATCGCTACCGAACGCTATTATCAATAGGTTTGAGAAGAATATTGTTTTCAATTCAATCTTATTTTGAATGTTATTATTGTTTGTCTCTAAATAACAATTGAAATAAAACTTATTTTTCTGTTGCTCTCAATGTTTGCAAGAAATGAGGAAAAACTTTCTAAACTTAGACCTAATACTATCAAATTTAGTCTAAATAAGTAAGTATTTGAGCCATACCTGAGCAGTAGTCGGCGCTTCGCTGTAACGCAACTTTCCATTGCTTGTGGACTCTGCCATAAATACTTTCATATCTTTGATTCTGTCGTTAAAATCTTTGTTTTTCTGTAGATTTAGTTTTAGTTTTTTGCCGAAAGCATTCAAATGGATTTGTTTGGGCGTCACTTCATTGTGGTCTGAGCTCTGGTCAACTGAACGCTTTCTTATTACCCTTACGTCAGTTAAATCATATTCTGGTACTAAAGAAATATAAAAAATAATAATCAAAACATTTATATTGAATTTATAGGAAGGAATTAATATAAGTGAGCTTTTGGTTAATGAGTGATACATATTTTATCTTGGGGCTATTTTTTCAATCTTAATTTAATTTGTTTTAGAAATAAGTCTAATGATAGTTCACTAACTATTTGCGATAATATGTTTAACTAAAAACTTCGAATATATATATATAAATAATAATAAATAAAATTTTAAATATAGAAAATGGGCTCACATTCACTAAAATCTGATTTTAGAAAATATAATGAATTAATGCTCTGATTGTAGTTATATATCATATAATAATAAATTTTTGTTTAAATCTCGTTAACAGAAAATAAAAACAATTATAAGTTTAAGTGTTTGCCTTAATTGACAAAATTGGTTAATGATATGATTAGAGTTAAAATTAGGAAAAAAGGCACTTACCATCGTTGTGCGACTCTACCTGGAAAACATTTCGAAGATCATCTAGGCTCATTCTTTTGTGAATCTGTTTTTTCAGAAATTTTTAATTATTAATTATTTTTTATAACCTTTTTTTATGGGAATTATTTTTTATGAAATCCATTTGAGTGCGAAAATAGATTAGGTTTTGGTCGGGTCTTGACTTTCTCTTTGCCAACACTTTTGAATCTCATAAACAAAATGACTTCAATACAATTGCAGATAATTTAATAGCGCCTCTATTTTAAGCTATTTTTAAGCATTTATTTTAAAAATGTATGTATGATATCATTTAGAAAATCTTTGTCATCAACAGTCTGATCTAGGTCGAACAATAAAAATGAAGAATACACAACACGTTTTCTTGTAACGTTGAATTTACTAGCTTAATTAGTCACTGAAAATAACCACAACTCAAATAAAAGAATTACTGATAAAATTTAATTGGACTTATCTCTAACTTTTTAGAATTCTAACGATATTTTAATCTTAGAACAATCTGTAAATGTACCGGATTATATCAATTTTCTTTTTGTTCTACAAAACGCTATTCCAGTTAATAGTAATATTTTTATTTATCGATTTCTCTTTTATATTTATCATCTTGGTAATCACCAAATTTATTGGTTATTCATTGAAAATTTTTATGAACTGACAAAATATAGATTAACAGCTAATTATATCCCGAATACTTTTTTAAAAAAAGAAAATCTAAATTGGATTTACTTAATGATAGACTACTCTCTTAATATTTAGACACCAAAACCATTAAATTAATATTGAGACCAAAACTTAGCTTGTTCAATGTTTACAGTTGAGTTACCCGACTCACTAATTTCTATCTAAACTATTCATTAACTTTAGATTAAAACATATTTAACGCAAAGGAAAAGGATTTTAGTTTTATTAACTGATAATCAATTCATTTGTTATGAAATATTTGTTTTAAATAATAAATGGTTAAAACCTTCACTAAAATGATGTCTCAATAGTAAAAGTATTGAAGAATTCCTTTATAAAAGAGAATTAAAATGTTGTCTAAATTAAAATCAAAAATTTGAATAAAAGAAAATTTTCAAATTATTTGTAAAACACATTCGAAGGTCTTTTTAAAAGTGTTGTGTCCTTAGAATTAGAAATTTCTTTTAAATGAAATAATAATTGATTTCCTTTTAGGCAAATCTTATATTGAGAACATAAATGTCCTTGCTTTAAATTCGCCTTAAATTAACGGTCAAATAAATATCAATGTTAGTTACCTATAATTTCTTTTTATAAGTTTTTATATCTGAAAGCGATTCAAATTGAGAACTAAACAGTTAAACACTTAACAGGCGATAGACTTCAGTGCCTTAAATATAATGTTAGCCATGAAATGAAACTTCAAATACGCCTTTTATTAAATATTGAAAATTAAGTTACCTTTGAATGTCTAACAATTGCAATATTAGCAAGCAACACTAGACACAAACAAATAGTTAATTAAGAACTATATATCCTTCAAAACAAAAGTTTAATTCTTGGTAAATACTTAACTCGATTATATGTGTAATGATTTTAGCGGAAACCAAACTTATGTTAATTTATATAATTAAAACAATTTGTATTTTTAAAAAGAAATTATCAAGCAAGACCAAAACAATTCTAAAGTTTGTTTTTTATGTCTTAAGGACATGACTCACTTTACTATTTTGAAGGGGTGAACAACTAATGGGGGAATTGTCACCAAAACCACGAAAATGTGTTAAAACATTTCAAAATATTTGGGAAACTTTTCTAATATTTAGTAAATTTGTTAAATTCACAAATTTTAGAAATTGGCGTCAAATTTGGTGTTTGTGCTAATAGATAGGGTAATCTTACAACAACATCAAGAAAAAAATTAGCCCTAAAATAATTTATAAGTTATAAAGTGTTTTCATTTCTATTAAAACCCTTTAATTTGTTATCTTTTAAAGGCTTAGGTTTTAATGAAATTCTTATTATAATTTGGTTTTATTTCATATTCAATGAATTAATAATAAAAAACAAAATGAGTAAAATTTGAGCTTAAATTTATGATAAACAGTTCGTTTGGCTCAATGAGAGTAATTGCTGGATAATTTGAGAAATTTTATTCATTTTTTTCAATTGAGTTTAATCTAATTCAATATAAAATAATTATGAATTCCAAATGTTTTTAGAATTTGTTTTGAAAATAGAAAACTTAATAATAAGTTAATAATAATACGATTGAATTCAATGAAAACAATATATAATTTTGTGTCGATTATAAGGTTTGGCGGTATTTCTCATTCATCATTCAGGTCTCGGAGGCACTGGCATAGGGACAGGCATATGCACAGTCAGATAAAGCCTTAAATTCACCGATTAGTGTCATCTTCAGATGTAGAGATTGAATAAATAAATTTTTGAGCAAGTCAATTTAACAAATGAACATTAAAATAAATTCGAGATAAATATAAATATAAATTCTTATAAATTAAACATTGAATTCAAAATAGAAATCTTTTAATATTTCTTTATCTATGGTTTGCTTTTTAAAGGCTATTCAACAAATGAAAGGGTGGAGGAGTTGTGTTTGTTTGTGATATTCTGTTCAATAAATTGTCGTAAATTTTCTCACAATTTAAGTAATTATTTCAAACCCTTTTCTATTTTTGTGGTCAAAACAATGGCTTCTCTTTCAATGGGATTACACTTAAAAACACCGAAAAAGTGTTGTAATAATGAAAACGAAACAAATTTCTCATTCATTCTATTGTTTAGTTTTTAAATACTTTTCTTTTCGTCATATGTTTTATGTTTTTTTTATTTCAAAATGAGAATTAAGAACAGAATAATTGAAATAAAACTAATTATTTGTTTTCCAATATTTTAAGCTTTAATTAAAAGGCATTCATTCGTGAAAAGGAAAATAAATTTTGCGAAATCTCTAAGTCTTCGGATTTTGAGTAAAACTTCAGTTTTACATTAAAAGTAATCATCGGTTGGAAAAGGGGTCGAACGTGGCTCACAAGTGGCTCAACGTTAAAACGTGTGCTCAACTATACTTGAGTTGTAGGCTCTCTCATCCCACCACCGACACATTTACATGATATTTGCCTCCTCTTCCCTTTTATTTGATCGTTAATTTAATTGTGTTGTACTGGAAATTAGCCCTTTGGGTATACATATACTACATCTATGTATTCATTTACCAAAACAAAGAGTCGAAGGCTTTACTTAAGTTACTATCTCTTCATCGAATTGTTTCTCAATTTAAATTCAAAGATCACTTTAAATGATGGAAAAGTTTTATCTAAAACTATTCATTTCAAATGAATTTATATATAAAGTAATGGATTATTGCTTTTATGTCAAACAAATTGAGATTTTCATCACTAATATTGTAATTAAAGCCAAAAAGAAAAATATATCGAAAGGATCTGAGATTATATGACACACATTATATCTCCAATTCTTTCAGATTTCAGTAATAAAAGACCAAAAAATGTATTTAGAGGTCAATAACTTTGAAACTTAACTTTACTTTTGACACTTTTATCCAAAAAATGTTGGCAAATGACCCCTCAAAGAACCCTCACTCACACATAAAACACCTTTTATGAAGTGACGGCTGGTGTGAAGACTCACCTCTTTGGTGGTGTGTTGTTGGCCCACATTATCTTTGATTTGGGCATCGATTCGGGCAACGAATAGCGCCTGACTTGCGATGAGTGCAATTGTTAACCAATAGGTCATAGTTGTGGTCAGTCTTTAAAATTTCATCCATTAAGACATTTACTCGATTTGTTTGAATACATTTAAATAAATATTTGATTGAAGAAAGGCTACACTTTAGTTGTTTAGAAGGAATTGACATCCATTTAAATCCATTGGCAAATAAAATGAGGGAAAAATTGGAGGCCAGAAGTCATACACTCAACACATAAACTAATGACAACTAATGATAACAATTAAGCGCTCACTTTCGCCACCGGATTATTAGTGAAAGTATTGGTGTTTTCAGGAGTGTCTCGAGTGGTGGCACTCATAAGAATAGCTGCAATCTGTCACTGCATTGCAAGGATGGATAGATTAGTCTGAGAGCAGTGCACAGTCACTGACACAACACATAACTGACAGAATGTGGGGCGAAGTCAACTAAATCACATCACTTCACAGTTGAAGTATTAGAAGAAAAGAGAGAAATTTCCAATAACTTTGAAAAGAGCTCACAAACTGAGAGACAAGTTTTCCCTTACACAACACCACTCATACAAACCTCTGAGTCTTGTGTGAGTCTATAGTCAGTGTACTCTGAGTGTACAGTAAATGTACCAGGTAGAGAGTGGCTATGAGGCAAACATACACACATATACAAATGACCCAGTTTAGACTGAGCTGGCGTTTAGGGGAAAGGAACTCTAGCTCTAGAGGTATGACTAAAAAGATTTTTTTAAGTATAGCATATATAGGGCATGAAGTCCACCACTATTCCACTGCTATACTATATATACCCGCTATATATGGCCTCATGTCTTATGTGTTCATAATTTCAAAAGAATCTACAAATTGTAAAAAATCGTAGCATTCGATACGTATTCAACAAAACTAGTTTCGAGGCTCTAAAATAGCTCTCCTCTGCTCTCCCTTTCCCTTTACTGTCCGATCCAACAAACATTTATTACGAGAAGAGAAAAACATTTCTGTTTCTCACTTATTAGAAACGATAAATTTTGTCCAATAGTGGGGAGAGAGAAGGAGGGAGGGGAGAGAGAGAGAGAGAGAGAGAGAGAGAGAGAGAGAGAGAGAGAGAGAGAGAGAGAGAGAGAAGAATAGGGTCTAAAATAATTGTTGAAATCTTCAAAAAAGCTCTGATAGACTCGTTTTTATGAAAGTAGTCACTCATTTCTACTAAATTTAAATTATCTTTAAATAGAGTTATTTAGGGCACCGGTTCTGCTGTGGATTAGAGGATGTTATTAATAATAAATACCAATCCTTACATTCGTCTAAATTGACAGTAAGTAATGAAAATCTAATTTTCGTTTCCATATAAATATCTTTATTGACTGATCCACTAATGGATCGCTTAAATAAATCATAAAAATAAACGAAAAAAATAATACAAACTCTGAATAAAAAGAAATTAGTTTTCATAACCTTATCTCTATTGTAACTCAAAAATATACCAATTGTTTGATTGGATGACCAAAACTAACAAGGTAATATTCCCTTATAAAGTCTAAGAAATTGGAATATTTGTTAAGTATTCTGAAAATATTGTGAAAAGCAGTGGACAGAAACAAAACTAATTAATAGTTTTGTGCGTTTTATTGACTATTATTGAGTGGTATATATAATTTCAATATAAGTCAAATTAATTAAAAATAGATGAAAGTAAAAGTAGTCTACAGTTTATGCAATTCATTCTCAAATGAAAAGTGTATTTATTCGCCAATTAATAATCGATTAATTAGATTATGGTTGAAATCATATGAATTGAGTGTTCATTTGGATGAATAATGAACTTATTCTTTATTATTGTTATTATCACTTAATTCCAGTTTGACTTCGGTTTTGATTTGTCAGAAAAGATATGAATCATTGCGAGTGAAAGAGAATTGCATTAAAAATCAATTATTTTTATTTTAATTGAATCACTCATAAGAAAATATTGCACTCAAATAGTGTTTAAATTAAAAGCATTACATAAATTAATGAATAATAATAATAATAACTTTTTAATGATATACTTGTTTTGGTTATTTATTTTTTTGAAATTTAAATTTTTTTTCTAACAATCCAGTAGTCATTTTGTAGATTAGATAAGTATTAATAGATAAATGGTTTTCGTTGAGAAACCAGAAAAAATATAGGTCTGAATCAGTGAATAAATAAATGAATTAAAACGTTAAGACAAAGAATGACTGAAATGATACTAATGTTATCGTCACTGATTCGTATTATTTAGTCTTTCAATACATTCATAGCTATTATTAATGCATTCAATAGAATAGAAGACACAGAAAAAATAGTAATAATAAGAAATTAGTTAAGCCATAGACTAGTATTTCTAAGAATTAAGTCTTTATTGAAAAGTTATACTAAATTTAAAGCGGAATTCAGTATTATCGGAGCATATCTCCCACCGAAACACACGGCATAACATAAGGTTAAACAATGTGTAACTCATTCCTAATTGAAATTCTCTATTCATCCGATAATATACCAGATCTTAGAGTATATACACTATTCTCTGCATTATATTCTTTTTAAATCATTTTTGACTGACTTTAAGCACTGGTTCCGTAACGTTGACGAACTGGGACTTAAGTTTAAACAATATTCTCTCTCTCTCTCTCTCTCTCTCTCTCTCTCTCTCTCTCTCTCTCTCTCTCCGAGTCTTATAAAAAATTACTTCTTTAGCCTAATTTCTATATATTTTTATTGAACAGATAGTTATTTAGTGAAATAATTTTTTCCTTACATTTTGTATGCTTTAGTCACAGAGGTATGACTTTTGCCAATCATATTATACTTTGAAAGCAATTCTTTGGAAATTCTAGTAATTAGTAAATAATAACTCAAATATTCATCTAAAAGGAGAGAATGATTCTAAACTGTAATTTTATTACACATTTTAAACACATATAAATAAAGTAAATTTTCGCCAAATTATTACCAAAAAAAGAAAAAAAGAGAGAAAAGTTATAATCAATTTATTTATCATTAAATAATTATCGCTTATATGAAGAAAAAGCATTTATTTGTTTTGTTGTAAAACTATTTTTGTCAGATATCTGTGAAAATTGTCGCTCGGCTTTCACTTAAATAAAACGAAATACATTTCCTGATGACATTATCTGATTAACCAAATGATTGACAATTAGTATAATATAATATCGTTTTGAAAAGAGTTGCAAAGAGTTGTTCGATTACTTTTCTGACGATAAGGTCTTAAACAAGAGCTAAAAAAATTATTGATTTGTTATTAGAGTCGGAAAAGTAGATCAATTTGGCGTTAAAGAACCGGTATTAACACTCTCTGCTATAAAGATTGAGAACATAACTTTGATCTGACAAAAACTGTATTTATTGGTAAATAATTGTCGAATTGAGCCAAAACTAATTGCATTGCTATCAAGTGCTGTAAATTAGTAGAAAAAGGATCAGACAAAATAAAAAGAGCTGATTATATAATAAGTTTGAAGAGAGAGAAAAACAAAATTAAATTTTCTTATATCTATGCCTTAAGCCCTTAGGCCTTCCTGATTGATCAGGTTATTCCTCAGTTATTCCTAACATTAAAGCCTCTCTTAAAAAATTTATACGATATTTATTAGTGAAAACTTCTTTTACTCGATTACTGCCATTCATTTATTTAAAACATGAAATCATTTAAATTCTTAAAATATAAATAAAAAATAGTTTTTCTTCATTTCTATTATATTCATAATAATATACATCAAAAGAAGCCCTAAATATAGAAAATGTAAGCTTAAGGGCTATAAAAAGAAAACTCCGAAATAAGAAAAAGCAATCAACAGATTTTTAGGTGAAAGTTGTTTTCCTGAGAAACTGTTCAGCTTTTAAATTAACGATTAATTCACTTCATTTTAATTTCAATTTAGAGCTTATTATAAACCATATAATTATGTAATAAACAATTTAACGATTTAACGGAATCGCACGTCAGACAAACAATAGTTCACTTAACTATTCAATACATAACTATTAGTAACGTTTTATAAGTATTGCTATAAAATCACTGATTGTTTATTTGATTATATATTTTTTCAGTCAAACAATTTGTGAAGACTTTAAATATAGTTTAGACTTCAAATATCATATATTTGTGATATAAGAATCATATAATAAATATAGAAACTATGATTTAGTTTTTCTTCTTCTTAACTAAATATAAAGTATGCTTTTATTTATTCAAATTGCCCTAGATAAAAAAACTTATTTCTCAATTTTATATCGAAAGCGACGTCAAATATTTCAGCGCTGAAGAGAAAGTGCTCTCAAGAAATACGGGTCAACACAACCACTAGAAAAGTGTATAAAATATTTATAATTTTTTGTTATTTTATTATTCTATTATTTAGTTGACGTTATGAGAGTCGGGTGGGGCCACAAAAACTACTCATAAATTCTCTCAGATTTTATTTTTCAATTATTCTAACAATAATATAACAATTATCGTCACTTTATTGTGAAAACCATTTTTTTTTAAATTAACTGAAGTTTTGGTGGAGTTATGCAATACTTGAGCCAATTGTGTGATTAATGTCTAATTGAATGTTTAATTAATATTTTATCCATTAGTTTCGGATAATTCATATTTTTAACGTTTGTTCTATAGTTTGCTATACTTTGGCACAGATTTATGCAAAAGAATTTACGATGGTATCATTTTTTTCTTCTAGTATATTTAAATGCTTTTAATTAAATTTATCAAGGAATTTTATAAATTACGCTTCAAAATATTGATAATTTTAAGAAACTTGTGTGTGTGGTCATATATTAATACTAGTATAATTTAGGCCATTCTCTCTCTCTCTCTCTCTCTCTCTCTCTCTCTCTCTCTCTCTCTCTCTCTCTCTCCACTTTTGCTGTCACCAGGAATTAGGGTTGAATTAGTTATGGTTTAAAAGTTCAGCAGATTTTAAGAAATTTGTCGAATTAATTGTAAAATTTTACATTTTTTGCATTAAATTCGTTAAAATTGATTAAATCTGTTATCGCTTTGCAGGAAGTTTATAGGGATCGACATTTGCCGGAAATACAAATTTAATCAAATTTCAATTTCTTTAAAGTGTATCGCGTCCTCAATTGCCAGTTCCTCTCAAAAACAGCTCATTTCAAATAATATTTTCTCCGATCAGTGATGACCTAATGATTGAAACATTACTAAACTATTTTCAATTTATTTGATTCTCAATTAATATCAATTGCCGTTCATTTCCTTAAAAATTAATTTTTTTGCCCAAAAAATTTCCACTTTTTTGAGATTAAATTCTTTTAACTAAATATTTGAGTGAATAGTAATAGAAATGACTTTTATTTTTTAATTTCTTATATTTAATTTCTAACTTTTATTGAATAATAAATTTGAAAAAAAGTTTTGATTATTAAATTATTGAAAGGAAAGGACTTTAAGTGATTGATTAATAATAAATTATTAATAATGCATTAAATTTGTGTTAATAATGTATTACTAATATTGAGTTGAATACATGATTGCAAAATCCCAATGAATTGAAAATAAATTTAATTTTTTTTCTTTTGAATAAATTGTTTATTTAATTGTGATTCGAATGAATAATCATTCGTTAAATTGTTCTCATTTCCAGAGATATGTTAATAACAGTTATAACGAGAAAAGGAATATTAAAAGACAAACAAAAGTCGACTCAATTTCTTTATTCAAGAGAAAAGAAGTTTTGCAAAATTGAAAACTTTAATAAAATGAGTGAAACAGTGAACTAACATTTCGCAGATCAAGTTTAATATGTAATCAACTTTTTTTTTGTTGAAAATTTTCTTTTTTTATTCATTCACTATATTTCTATAACATATAATCAAATGTTAATAACAAATCCCAGGAAAAGTTGATTCTAATTTTGGAGAATTAAACTATTAATTTATTTATAGATTTTAATTTCACTTTTTTTAGGAAAAAAAAGATGACCAAGCTTCAACTCAAAACTATTAGTTTAATAATTATATGCAAATAAATTATTTAAAAATAATTAAATAATAATCTAATTTTAATTCCGATATTTATTATCAAAAGTTAACCAAATGTTCAAAGTTTAGATCAATTATTTATTTTAAAGTTTATAATTAAAAATTTTATTCGATTGGCTTTAATAACACTTAAAGATCTATTGGATGAGTTATCAAAATGATCAAGGAACTGAAACTTTTTAAGGGATTAATTTTGACTGACCTAGTTGTCTTTACTTTCATCTAAGAAATGAGAATAGTTTTTTTTACTAAATTTACAAGTTGAATTGTTCTATATAATTTTGAATTTTATAATCCCTGAGAAAACCTTTTTTATTCTTTAGTAAAAATAAGGAAAAACCCCTAAAAACTCTTCAAAATATTTTTGTTTAGATTTCAATCAATTTTATATTTTCATAGATTTTAAACTCCAGTCTATTCGGTATTGAATTTAAAATATATTTTGAATCGAAATAATAATTATTTATAAACTTTAAAAATAGTGAACAGAGATATATCTGTAAACTTGTTTAAAAGTTTGAATAAATTGTCGAATAATAGAATTAATGAGTATTTTAAAACTTAAAGATAATTAAGAAAAGTTAACAATTGAGAGCTTAATTAAATAAAGAATAGGTATTGGAAAAGGTTTACTTACGATTAAATTGGTTGAGTTGAGCACTCATTCAACCATAAACTTCAAACCAAAAGAACTGCTCCGATAGAAATCAATTTCTTAAAATACAAAAAAATATTGAGGAAAGTCACAAGGGAACTGTCGAAATGTTACTTAATGTTATTAAAAAATGTTATTCATTAATCGATTTCTTGTAAAATTAGATAACAATCAGTTGGAAGGGAAGCGAATCTTTAAGTCTAGGATCGAGTCTTCATTAGTGACCCTGAATTAAGAATTAAAAGATTCTTCCTTTTGATGACAAATCTCGTTTGCCCTGACTTTTGGCGGAAAACCAACAAATGTGATCTATGCATATCAGAGATGTTGAGAGGGGTTATACTTTTCATTTGATTCTTCATCGATAATCCCAATTGAAAGCCCCTAAAGACTGTGCGCGACACCAATCAAATTGGTTGCATCGGATATTCAAATACCTTTTCAAAGATAATACTGTCTTAAAGTCTCAAAGAGATGTCAGTATTAGGTAATACCTATTGTCCTCTCAATTTGAATCCGAATGACTGAACCCCCAAAGAATTGGTGGGACAGGAATATATCCCAAGGGGATATTAAATTTTACATATTTATGCGAATGTTTTTTATTGGACTCTAAGACCTGAAGAGATATATTTGAGTTAAATCCAGTTTCTAATTTCGTCAAAACTTCACGAGAATCGGATTTAGAAGACCTTCACATAAGACACTAATAAAATTTGAATCACAAAATCAAATCTTAAATAAAATTATCACTTATTTTGTTTGTATTAAAAAAACACATTTTTTAAAGTTTCGTCAATTTCTGATTATAAATGACTTCTTTAATATTATTGGAGATAATGAGTGATATTTTTAATCCCTTTAATTGCTTACAAATCCACTCAATTTAAAGTATAATTAAATAAACTGACGTCAGAATAATACACTAAAAACTATCTTTTGATTCAAATGATTGAAAAATCAAACGATAGGAACAAAAAAATAAGAGAAAAAAGGTTTTCACGTGATTTTTACGAGTCATACCTAAAAAATGAGGAAAGTTGCAAGTTGTTAACATTTCCTAGCAGTTGTAAAGTTCCTGCTCCTTAATTAGATCATTTTTGAGTATAATATTTTAAAATTAAAGATAAGACTAATCTTTCAGTATTGAACTTTAATACTCTCTTTAACTAATGATTGTTTAAATTAAATTAAAATTTAATGCAAATCTAATAAAATAACAAATATTGAGAATTCAAATACAGGTTTAAGTTTAAAATCAGTGAATTTATCAAAACTAAACGCTTGGCTTAAAATTATATTTAAGTAACATTTCTCTCAGTTTAGAATTTATAAGAAGAAAAAAAGTCAAATAAATAATTTTCATTTTTAATCGATTAATCAATTAATGATATTTTCTCCTTTAGTAATGAATTTGCAATGAATTTGATTTCTGATTATTTTTAGAGCACAGAATAAAATTGCTTCGAATCCAAAAATACATCAATTAATTGAAGCAAAAACCAAGAAAACTACTTATATTTATAAATAATTTAATAATTATATTTAGATAATAAGGTTTTTATAAGAAATGTTTATATGAAAGAAATGTTTAATTTTTATTCTTTTTTTAAGTTTAGATTTAATTAAGATATTCACTATTTTTTTGAAATTTTCAGACATTTTTATTTAATATTTATTTCTTACATAATATAATAATAATATAATCTTATATATAATAAATGAATTAATTGAAATGTTTTGCATTTTTTTCGTCACTTATTTATAAATTATATAATCAAATATGGATTAAGATTTCGATTGATTTCTGTTCAGAAATTATCAAATATTTAACTGGAATTTGTTCTTTACTTTTGTTTTTTTTCTTGTTATGTATTTACAGTTTGACATTAATTAATAACTTTTAATAAAACATGTCTTAAATTATTTGTATTTAAAAAAAACGAGAAAAAGTCTTAAAATTTAAGACTTAAATGGATTAAATTGAATGAAATTAGAAAAAAAAGAAATTATATTCACTTTTGTTTTAAAATTTCTCAAAATTCAAAACAAAAATTAAGAAAAAAATTAATGATTTCTTCCCTCGAATTGCAGTAATACTCAATATTTTGTCAATTAATCGATAATTTTGTTAATAAATCAAAGGATTTGTTGGAAGCCATCAATTAATCCATTCATTACTACTTTTTTCATTGAAATGTCTTTTATATAAACTTTCAAATCAAATGATTTTATTGTTATTTTTTATATAAATTATTAATTAATGTTTAATTAATAAATGTTTTGACCAAAAATAATAGACGACTGCATCAACTGTTTATGGATCTGTTATTGTAAATAGAATTGATTTAAGGTCAGTTTTATTCAAAGATGTCCAAGATCTAGAGCGTGATGAAATGCCACTAAATCAGAAATTCCTTGAACCGGCCAATAGGGGAGGTTGTGCTACAAATTTAAATAAACATTAATTTGATTAATAAAAGATTTCATATGAAATGCGAGTAATAATTAGTGACTATAATATTGTTTTATAAGTTATTATCCGAACGAATATTCAATGAAAAGGAAATTAAAATTAATTTATTTGCTTTTGTTTAATATTTGGCTGCACCCGATTGCGAGTCCCGGCTTATTATGTGCTCCGAATCAATTAATTTATCACTTATTCTGATTAAATCTGGTGGAAATGAATTTTGTTTTTTAGGTTTTCTCTTATGATTTAGTAATCGTTAAAAGCGTTTTTTTATATGAATTGTTGAAACTTAAAACTCAAATGAAATGAGTTTTTTATATGAATTGAAAAGTTAAGAGAAAATCTAATTTAATTCAATGATTCAAAACTTTGTAATTCATTAGAAAACAATTCAAAATGAAATGAAAAAAAAACTTTAAATACATTTCTTTAAATATTAATCAAAATTTTTGGCAAAAAAAATTCAAAAGAAAAAAAACTTATGATTTATGTATAAAAGCATTTGAAGGCTGAATAAAATTCAATTGTCTTTTAAAAGAAAATAAGTTTAAAAGTTAACAATAATTCTATAATTTAGTCAATAATATGAATAATTTTTAAAACATTGAGGAAATGAATTCTATTAAAAACTACTCCCAAATTGTTTTAAAACAAAAACAACAAAAAATACTCAAAACAAAGTTTAGAAAATAAAAGTTCAATAAAATAGAAATTTTTCAGAATTACGTCATTCAAGTGATGGTTAATGAAAAGCAAATGATTTTCAGATTAAACAACGGATAATAATTTTATTAATTGTTTACTCAATTAACTCAGTTTAGATTAATCTTTAAGGAAATTAGAGATAATCTATGAATAAAGAGTTGTATACTTTTTGAGCGGCCAATTCTTCATCTCTTCCGTCTCCGATGACAACATATGTACACTTCTTTCCGAACTTTTGGAGTATTCGCTCAAAAATCGATTCTTTTCCTATTGTTTAGTAATTAAATGTTAGATTAAATACAATTTATTCTGAGAAGTGATTTACCTATTTTTGCGGCGCTGTATATATTCTCAATGTTAAAATTGGGGGCCAAACCAAAGATCATAACTTTGGCTAAAGAGGGAACTAATGAGATCGAAGTGACCAAAACGTTGACACACTTTGGCCTAAAAATGAATCTTGATAAGTCCAAATCCAAATTTATTTAAATTTTTACCTCGAATTAATTAGTTGCAGACATTTGAGTGCAAGTAATGTCCAATTATCGGTAATTACATCCCATTTGCGTTGGATTTTGTATAAATTTTCTCTGTCCTGATTATTTAATAAACCTGTTCATTTTAAAATTAAAATAAATCAATTCCGGGAAAATCATTCATTTTTTGAAAAAATGTTTTGTTTTAAAATTTATTCTTAAATTTACTTAAAACTCATTAAAAGAAATACAGTTAAGAATCGATAGTATTTAATACCAATACTATTAACTAATCATTACTATTATTAATGACAAAATCAATGCAAACATTAAATTAACCCAAAAATATGACCACAAATGTTAAGTACTAATAGTAGTAACCATTTGTTGGTCACAAACACTATATTTAAAGGTATTAAATGAATGATAGTATTAACTAAAGAATTATTTCAATGAATTTATTTAACGATTACTTAAAATTTTATAAAAATTAATTACTTTCAAAACAAAGTCTACAAATTAATCTAATCCTGGAAGTGATACATGAAAACCAAAATCTTCTAAATGGACCTCAAGAGCTAACAATTATTATTCAATATTTATATCAACAAATGATACGAACATTGAATTTATCGCCGAATAATTGTTTATAAATTCTAATAAACGAATGGATTTTATGAATAATATATAATTTGTTGAATATATTGATAAAGTAAACGAGGACATCCAAAATAAATTAGTTAAAATAATCAATTCTCTATCAACTCATTTGAAATATTTTTCGAATTGAAATAAATAAACATGCACAAATATATTAATTATTTTAAAAATAATCTTGTTAAATAATTGTAAATATTTAAACAAAAATAGTCCATGTTAAGTTAACCAAAATTTATTCAGATCTAGTTTACTACGTTAGCTTTGAATATACCTTGGCTTTATTAAGAATTTCCAAAACAAGTCATTCAAGAAGTTTTTTCATAAAGAAAATTGAGCAAGCTTCACTTACAACAAATTATTTTTAATAAATAAAATCATAAAATTTTAGATTTTATCGATAATATAGAGATTCAATGATTTTGTGATTAAAAGAAAACTTAAATATAAAATCAATTAACTCTTTAAATCTTACCTAAGGTTTAGTTTTTTAGAGACATTCTTACGACACAACACGTGTCGTAATTTTTAAATAGAATTTACTTATTCTGTGCAAAACATTAATAAATACTTAAAAAAAATAGTTTAGCACTAATTTTATGGGAAATTAATAATTTCATGAAATAAAGTCATGAAAATAATTAAAGTCATGAAATAAAGTTACGTGATTTTCGTATTTCACGTGGTAAGCAAGTACCTTTAGTATTAGATTCAGTACATTTATAAATATTAATACAAATGTGTTGATAGTAATGATGAAAAGTATAGATTATAAACTAATTTTCACCACAAGAAAACTCAAATTATTCTTTTTTTAACTTTCATTTGGAGCCAGAAATTTCATGATGTTCATGTTCAATTTATATTTCAAAAGAAAAGTATTTATTGTTTAATTATCTTTATTTTAAGTGCGACTAAACATAAGTTTCTAAATCTTTTTAATCAAATTAACCTTTTTATTATCAAATTTTATTTGACTCAAATCATAGACTTATTTGAATTTATATAATATTTAAATAATTATAATTCAATTGAAAAAATTGTTTGTTTTTAATAGTTTTCCTATTAGTGTTAGTCAGACACTAATTTCATATTAAAATTGGTTTTCACTACTATTAGTGTTTTGAGACAAACCTTAATTTAAATGAAAACTTTATCGGAAGAAAACCAAAAAGTATTCTAATATTTAAATAATTGAAATATTATTTCATTTTTTGGCAAAAATTTGATTGCATTAAGTGATTGATGGCTTCATTTACCTCTTTTGGGGTTTCTTTGGGCGAACACAAACTAATCACTCATTTCTATAAAATTTCAATTCTTTGCAATAATTTGTTTTTATTTTGAAAAATGAATTAATTAATCAAATAATAAATATATGTTATTCGTGTCTATTATTCATGAATTACTGATAAATCTATTCAAATGATGGCCAATGAGCACAATCGAGGACATTCATTCTAACAACTTATTGAATTGATGTAGTATAATATTGACCATTATTTTGATAGATTAATTTAGTTTAAATTCGAATCTAATTTAAAATTCTCTCTCTCTCTCTCTCTCTCTCTCTCTCTCTCTCTCTCTCTCTCTCTCTCCCTCTCTCTCTCCCTCTCCCTCTCTCCCCATATGATAAAAAGTATGAAAAAATGAATACCTCCGACATTATCTCTGTATTGAGAGTAGACTTCTTTTATTTTGCGGTAACGAAAAGCCATTTTTCTTAACCAATCGACACCTCCTCTGACCGCTGAGGTTAGGCCTAAACCACTGACCCCACACGACGTTGTTGTATGAAACCCATCCGTTTGGAAATTGTAGTTACTATCGATTCGAAAGACAATTATAACTATAGCTAAATAGAAATAGTATAGTCCGGACCTCTTTAACTCAACTCTCAATTAATCAAACTTAGGTTTTAGCCAAAGGTTTTACATTTCCTAACCTTTTATGCAAGTTCAATTACTTTATTTAAGTCAATTTAACTCAATTTTAGTCTATGAGTTCTTAATTCATTTATTCCAAATCGTGTCCTGAGTCTGAACTGAGTCAGGATTCCTGACTCTATATAAAATCTTATCGAACCCAATAGACAACACATTTCTATCAAATTGATTATCAAAACCTCGAAATTTAAGACTCATTTTTATTGTTTAATAATTAATTTCTTATAAAATATTCTAATATTTATATATTTAGAGTAATTATTGGCAATACTTTAAAAATACTAAATTGAGTCAACTCTTTTGACTAAATAAATCATTTTATAGTCATTAAATAAATTATTAAGTTTATTATCAAGAACTTATCACCTTGCTAACTAAATTAATCTAATTTGTTTAATAGTTTAAATAATTTTAATAAATATACTAAAACTTAAAAATGTAGTAAAACTCAATTTAATATCAATAGATGTCAGATAAGAGCAAACAAATGAGGGATACCTTAAGTCTTGTCCGTTATCATCGGTGGCCGCATCGTCCACATGGATTTGATCCACGTCCTTTTTATATATGATTATTATAAACAAAATGAATAAATTATTAATGAAATACTTCTAAATCGTTGTAAAAGAAGTGATTTTCAGCGAAACGATTGATGAGTCCATCCAATTGTTCGGCCAAATCAAAGCCACTAAAATGATTGCTGTCCTAATAATACCAACAAAATATTCAATTTTTAATTAAATCCTAAATGAATAAAATGTTCGTAATAACACTTATGCTTTAGACCAGGGGTTTCCAAAGGGGCCATTTGACGGCCAAACCTTAAGTTCAAATGAGTCGTATTGTATGATAAAGTGAACACTTTTTTCATTTACTAATAAATACTAATTAATATTAGAGGTAAGGATGAGGGCGAGGGTAAGGGTAAGGGATCTTTAATGTTTAAGGGAAAAAAGGGGTGATTTATGATTTTTCTGAACTTTGCTTGGTTATTTACATATACTGAACATAAACTATAAATGAAAATTGAACCTTGATCAGTTGGAAACCCCTTCTTTGGCCTAAATGTATATTATTTTTAAGAGTGAAAGTTGTATATTAAAGGTAGTTTGTGTGCTAGTTGCTTTTCTGTTTTTTGTTTTTTGACCCAAGAATTGAATGCATTTCAAAGAATTTTCTTAATCTATATTTAAGACAAATTGACTTTTAAGTAAAGGACTATAACTCTTCTCAACCGAAAATGGATTGATATGAGAGAGCCCTGACGTGAACTCTTCTGGAGTTGAGTGAGTGGTCGTCACTAATTTGGGTGCATTTTATTTGAATAATGAATGTCATTATAATCGAGTCTATATTAAATCGAGTTATGAAAGTTTGCTTTCTTTGTCTGATTCTCTTTACTGTCTTCGCCGAAGAAGAGACAAAAGAGTGACTAACAAAACACACATAAGAAAAATATATTGATTTTCGTATAGAAATAATGATAATAATAGCAATGCTTTAATGCTCTTCTCTCTCAGCAAACATATGAAAATGGTTTGCTTCCAAACACAAGTTTCATATTTCACTCATCCATTAAGTCTCTCTCTCTCTCTCTCTCTCTCTCTCTCTCTCTCTCCCTCTCTCCCTCCCTCTCTCCTCTCCTTTCTTTTTCTCTCCTCTTTTCCTTTCTCTCTGAAAACCAATGAAAGCATCGCTCGATATAACAAAAGAGTCGAAAAATTCAATTGAATTGCATTCTATTGAATGTATTCGGAGTTATAATAAAATTTTTATTTTTTATGAGAGAAGTAATGGAATATTAAAATAACAAAATATAGAAAATAAAATGTTTGTAGACATACCTCACCGATCACTCGCCCGACACGAGTGCCGTTCAATATCGAGAGAAACAGAATAAGAGTTTCATCCAAATCCCAAATGAAGACGCGCTCCAAATTATTTTCCGGATCCGGCGATGGATTAGTCTGACGGCGACCCCGTCCTCTAGGCTTTGAGGTACCTAAACATAATGGTTGAGGTCAAGTACTTTATCGGGCATTAGATATAATATGGAAGTAATTTATATGAAAGACTACAGGTTGTGGTTGTATGTGTTCTACAGGTTATGTCAGTGGAGAGGGTTTACAGAACTCAATATCAAAAGCGATTGCATTTGAAATTTGAGACATTTTTAAAATATATGATAAAAACCAAAGATTTATCGATTTTAATGAACTTTTTATTTATCCAAACCTTTTTTGACGCTAACACTAGAGTTTAGGTGCGTTTCTGTCTTTATTGGCGACGGACAGTCATTTATGTGATGATAATGTGATAGACTGGGATCTAATGTCAAATCATTGGTTAATATTAATTGTTATTCTGAGTGATTCAGACCTGATTGTTGTGGCAATTGTGTCAACTGATATGTGGCATTCGAAGAGTTGTTCGTAGAGGACAGACCAGACGGCGAACTATTATTTACATTAGAAGACGAGGAGTTTGGAATATATCCGCTATAACCGGACGAATAGTATGGGGAATAACCGGTGCTGTGACTGAAGCCACTGTATGTGGAATAGTCGATACCCGACTGCTGACAGTTCCCAAATGACTGAGAGTTTGCACTGGAACTCGAAAATGTCGTCGGGTACTGACCTGTAGACAAATTTGGAAAACTTTTACATAAAATCTGGTATTGATTTGACATTTGAGGCAAAACATTAGAAAATAAATAATAAAAATAATGCGATCTCTAAAAATTGACGCTATAATACCATAACAATTATAGGCATTCTGTGCTGTTTGCGAATTACTATTTGTAAAACTTGTACTAAATGGTGATGGATTGAGATAAGGTGCTGCCAGTGCTGCTGAAGAGCTCGATTTACATTGGCTTATAGAACGAGAACCTGAAAATATAGGAATTATAGCAAACCATTAATTATAGTCCTCCACAACAAACACAACAAACTTTTATCTCGATATCGATTTTTTATTAAAAATCAAACCCAATATAAATGTTCTCAACTGACATATGAGATGACGTACTGAGGGATTGAGGGACTGAGGAACCCCTCTTTGCCATAACTTATAGAATAGGGCTCTACTCTTAACTCATACTTTACTTTATCCCAAAAGTCAGAATAAAAATCAGAAATAAGTGTCTTATTTCGTAAGCCATGGCTTACAATACAATCAGCGTTTGATTTGAATAAAATCTCTGATATTAAACAAAGAATTAAAAGTCAATGAATTAAAAGGTCAGTCAAATTGGAAAGACTATCACAGGTCGAGACTGTCTGGAAAATGAGATAACGATGAGTCCAATATTGAACACATATTAAGACAGTTTAATAAACTTTTAATATTTTCTCAGATAGACTTTCAATGAAGAAAAGCGCGAATAAATTGTAATCGATATTCAAATTTGATGTCTGGATTACAAACAAGAATTTGATTGATTTAAAACTATACAAGAATAAAATAATCTCAACTCTCCAATTACAGAAGTCTTGTTCAAATAAATACTGAATTAACTCAAAACATATGATTTGTTTATTAAATTTGAGAAATTTTTCAAAAGATTTAAATAAATTGAAGACCAAATGTCCGAAAATATAATATTTAAAGCAATAAATTAAAGAATAATTATAGAGATATAAAGTAAGCAAACAATTACTCAAAAAGAATATGTTTTTCAGACCACAGAATATGGTTTTCAAAATTTTAGTATAAATTTTAAGCCAATTGAGAGGAAAGAGAGGAAAGAGAGGAACTGAGAGTTGTTGATAGCACTTACCGTTATATGATTGTGCAGAGATAATACCGCTGTAGGGACTGTTCTGTTGATAATAGTTGGCGAAAGCGGCGGCGGCACCAGAGCTGGCACTATAAGGACTCTGATATAGTCCTGCCTGCATACTATTACAACAAAACTCCGTTACTTTTTAAGTCAGTTATAAATTAATGGTTTAAATATTTAAGCGATTTATATATTTTATGAATATCTTTCGCGAAGACTTAAAACATAAAAAGTAGACTAACCTTTCGTAAAAGGAGTTGGAATATGTCTGATGGGTTGGGCTTAGTTCAGAGTATGAAGAGTTGAGATGATCAGCACTTGTTGAATATATAATGGAATCAGATTCCTGTAGAGCATGTGATGTCTGCGAAGTCAGGTCCACTTTTACTGCTCAATACATAAATGACTTTTTAAGCAAAATATTTATAAATTCGATCCGTTTCTGCCGTTCAAACAATTTTCTTATCTTATATTTTGGGCAGAATTTTTCAAATAATTGTTTTTATGTATATATTATGATACATACCATCACTGGCACACATCCCCCAACTGTGATGATAATCTGTTGGTGATTCACCACTGGCACTGGCCATAGACTGGAGCGCACCTGAACACCACAACACATCTAATCAGTTAATCATATTTTTAATGCGAATTCAATTGAATTCCTTTTCAATTGTTTTTATTACTAATTATTAGTCAAAAAATTTTCTTATTTTAGACGACATTTAAAACCAAAAGAAATATCAATTATACAAAATGTGGTAATAATATAATAATATAATAAATATTCGCAATTAGACACTGAAATCAAATACAGAGAAATATATGATATCATAATTGTCACCAAAATTCTGTTCTCAAAACCACTTTTAGTTTTCAATGAATTCAATATATTTTAGAATTGAAATATTCTTAACTAATATATAATAATTTGACTTTTGATGAAATCTTATATTCGACAAAAGATTTTATGAAAATGAAAAAATTTAAAGACTTTGTAGTCATCAGAACCCGTCTTATGCTCAACACATTTGCCTGACTTATGCCTGACTTATGTATCGAAAAATCTTAGTTTTTTCCACTAAAATAACAAAAATATCAGAAAATTTTGTGTTAATATACATAAGCTGTCAGTCAAAGACATTTCTTTGAGTGTTTCACAAAGTTTTTCAAAACCAATATGTGTTTAGCAAAGGAAAGGAGAGGATTGCCGTTCGGTTAAGAAATTGCGGAAAAGTTTCCACACATTCACATATTCTGAGTGTTTGTATTTAGTTATCGCTCTAAAAGTCAAATATACGACGGATTAACAAAATATTGCATAAATATTGTAGAGACACAAAATCCTGACACTAGAAATCAGTTATATTTTGGCGTTCAATGTCTAACCGACTAAACTCTATTAGTTAACATATCATCGCCAGACTATCTTCAGAAGGGGTGAACAGCTTTTTCTTTTAATTGATGGCTATTTCTTAAATAAAATGTTGGAAAGAGTGGATGGATTGTAAGGCATTTGGATGTCATTTCTTGGAATTTTTGAATATAATTTTTTAGAAATGATGGAAGAGATTACTCTTGTTTAGTCTTAACTGACTTACTTCTTGGTTATTAGTTTTATTTTGAATAGTATTTTCAAAATAATTTATAGGAATATATTCTCGTAATCTCTTTCTGAGGATAAAGTATTTGTTGGACGGAATCCAAAATATGGTTTAGAATAGATTTAAAACTGAAACACTTAGAGTGGAGTCGGTTTTGAGACTCTATATATACATATCTATTCGTTTTGTTGACGGCTGTCAGTCAATCACTTCGCTTCTCAAACACAATTTGCAACACTTTTTGCTTAACTCTTATCAGTTATTCATTTAAGTCTGAGACCACAGACATATGCAAATCTGCATAAATGTGACAACTCTTCAAAAGGTCATCACTGGATCTGATCTCTGAGAATAAACTATTTGTTTTGGATATTTAAAAGAAAAATTGGGAACAAAATGTCATATATTGTGTGACATAACAATTAAAACACGAGTTTATGACATTTGACATACCATTGGGTGTTGTTGTGAGTGAAGTGATATCAGGCGAAGCTCTACTACAATGTCCGCTATCACTGCTGGCACTGGGAGATGAACTTATCGTATTTGATTTTGCAGTGGGCAGAGGACTGTTTGTCACTTCACTTTCAGGCTGTCGATGACTGTCCCCTAATATCGAAGTGACGACAATTTCTTCGTCACAAAACTCTTGTTCTTCAGGAACTTCTTTTAAGGAAACGCTCTCTGAATGACTCAGACTTTGTCTGAATAGAAACAGAATAAAACGGTTTGAGAACAACTCAAAAATATATTAAAACTTGCGTTTTATGTCTGTATATAATTAGAAATCTAATTAAAATTAGTTTTTTCTATAGAGAAGAACCTCTTTTTTTATGTTAATTTTTCTGAAACCGAAACACATTTTTCACTTTTTATTAATTGCAGTAAAAAAATACAATTTTTGTCAAAACATTAATTCTCAGCGAAAACAATGTTTTGATTAATAAATATAAGATTCAATTGAATTCAATTTCTAATATTTCGGCGATAAATACAAAATGTTTAGAAATTAGCGATCGTTTGACAAATGATTAATCCTTAAATTCAATGATATCTAAAACATGCATTTCTTAAAAATGGGGAGGAGTTCGACCATTCTGTTACCCATTCTGTTCGCTATAATTTTTAGCTTAAACTCAAACCAAATGTCAGACCACCCCTAAACTAATTGGCCGGTCGTTAATACAACCATTTTATTAATACTTTTAGAAATACACATTAAATTTAAAAATTTCTAAATTAAATCGAAATTTTTAATAAAATCATTAACCAGGATAATTTTTAGAAATTCAAAAAGAAGTTTAAAGTTAAAAAATGGCATTTTATCCAGATGGGAGTAAATTGCTAGTGCATTTCACTGTTTTAGTACTAAAACAGTATATAAACCGACAAAATATTCTAAATAACAACAAATTCTATGCTCTTATTCGAGGAAAGGCTCACCACTTGGGAGAGCTATCAAAAAGAAAACAAAAAGTATTGAAAAAATAAACAAATCTATGAAATACTAAACTCATCTAACAATTAATTTGGACATTTGGCTTAAAAAATGACCTTAACTTTAACTTAACTGAAAATAAATCTCAAAAAACAAATTAATTAAATCAAGAATGAGTTCAAACTGAATGAGAAATATTTTTCCTCAAAACTATTTATAAACAAATTTTAGAAATTTAAAGGAATTTAAAGAAATATAAAGATTTCAATCTTTTGGTCATATTTTCAAAAATAAATTCCTTTTCTTATTCCTAAGAAATACCTAAACTTTAAATTAAATTCAAAATTAAGGGATATAATGATAACAATAGCCAAGAACATTCTTAACCTTGTTGTCTTAACTGTTGTTACAAGCTCAATTTAAGAATTAAATTAATATATTTTACGTTAAACTAAAGGCAATAACTAATTATGAGATCAAATTTATATAATTATAATTTGATATTTATTAAAAAGGTATGAACTAGTAAATTTATATATTGTTTAAATATTATTGAAATATATATTTGAGTCGTCTATTGAATGATATATAAATTATATGAAATCAATAAATTGGACTAAAATTTCAATCAATAAAAACGTTTACAAACAGACGTAAAGTTAAGAAAACAAAAATTGTCGTCAATTGACGTAAAGATATGATAATAAGAATCGGTGTCTATAACTCTAATCAATAGTTAGTAAACAAAACGTCAAATTAAAATAATTTAAAACTTGATTTTTGATTATATTGTTATTATGAAAAGACTTACTTTTCAGTAACGCATTTGTCACTCATTTTTTTCTTTTAGACTTTTCTAAAGAATTATTTGAGTTTTTTAAATGAGATTTTCTTGAAATTCAATATTTAAATATAATTTCCATATAAGAAAAAAATTGTTAATTAAAATCTTTGAAAACATATGAATTTGCAAATGAGAAGCACTTGAGTCAATAGGTTGAGAAATCACTTGTTGTTGTTCTGGTGCTAATGGTTAGTAGTGTTTGAATCGCGTGCGCTCAACACCAGTGCAATCATCAATATATTCAAAGTCCAAATTCCAATTTTAAAGTCATTACATTTAAAAAAAATTACAGAATAGGAAGCGTTACATTTTTAGTCATTAAATGCATTCAAACAGTTGTGTTAATAACCAAACAGTTTTGCTCTAAATTTTTAATATTCACAAACGATTTGCAGTCAAATCGTATGGTATGAGCGCTCTGTTAAAAATCACTACAAATTTTATTACTTCAAATACTGACTCATATTTTTTTTATATAATTGGCGTTCAGTTTATTACTTGATTTTCCATTCAATAACAAAACCATTTGAAGAGAAAGTAAAGCAATCATTAGTTTTAATTGAAAATATTTATAACGACTTTTTTACTGATGAATCACTAAATCACTTAAATATAAACAATTATTCAACAGTTATTCACATTCGATAGAACTTACTCGTCAATTGTATACGAGTACCATGCTCATTTTGTTTATTCTCCCAGAAAACTAGGTTTTGAAACAATGTTTTCATTTATATAACATTCAATTGTTTGTCTCACAATAAGGAAGAACTGAAGATTTTATACCATTTTGTTTGTAGTCAACAACTTTTTAGAAACACTTTTCATACGATTTATGGAAAGCTATAAAAAATTCACAAAAATATTATTATTATTATTATTATTATTATTATTATTATCGATGTGTCAAATATTATGGATTTGTTAGAAGAGAGTCAGAGCAGAGATTGTAGTTTATAAATGAGAGTTGTGTCGGAGTGAAATCCTGCAAAGTTTCACCAGTTACTGAGTCCAGCTGTGGAATAGCTCTGCCTCATTCCTGTGCCTCATTTGGCTAAAGTCAGAACCCGACCACTCTCTGCATTTTACTCCCATTCTCTCACAATATCTTTCTTTGACTTAACTAATGCTAACTCTGTCTAAAACTTTCTCATCATTTGGGAGCGAACACTTGTGCACTGTATGTGTGACTTCTCATTCCGTTCTCTTCATCATCACATCGAAGAGCTTATAAGCCCTAACAGGCATTTGTCCGTTGGGGGTATGACTGCAGGCAAAACGACGCCTCAAGTTAAGGGCCAACTCAGGCATAAGAGTTCTCTCAATTTTGACCACAAGTTTAAGTGCAGTCAAATGTAAGCAATGAATTGGAGGACAAAATAAATTGAATGCCTTTTAAAAGAATTAAAATAATAAAACATCGAATGAATTAAATTCTTAAATGAATTCTTAGCACTAATTAATCACTTTTTTATTATTTATTGTATTTATTGAATAAAATCTCGAATCAAATCATTTTTTTGTTGAAATGTTTTGCAAAATCATATAAAATATTTAACTGCAAATGAGTCCTCTCTTTGACTGACTATTTGTGAAAGTATTTAGTATTTATTCAGTGTTTGTGAGGCATGCAATACAACGAAGGAGTGGCACTCATCTGACTGTAGTTAGCAATAGAGTAAAATCTGTAGAAATCAGACGACACACAGTTAGAGAACTGTTAGGCCTGATTGGAACGAAGCAATCCTCTTATGACTGGCCTTTGCTTTTAAATACAGAATTTGTATGCATATTCACGACTCGACTCAACACATTTTTTCAGGCAATGACCACAAAAATGTATGTTTGGTATGAGAGTTGCCTAAAATTCTGTCCAATAGTCCGTTCCTAAAATCATAGTAATTATTGACGATATTTAGATCATAAACAAAATGATTGAATACCAGAAAAGAAAATATTTTGTTGATTTGATTGCTTTCAGTGCATAAAAATTTCTGTTTAAACAATAATTGTTTTATTTTACTGTTTTTGATGAATAAGACATTTATGAGTTGAGAACTGCATTCTTTGCAAACGTTATGAACAGTTTCTCTTTTAGACTTAGATATGGTATTTGGCTTTTGGCGTCTTATTGCCTGCAGTATTGCCCCCGAAGGCCATCAAATGTTGAGCTAAACACTGATGTCATGGAACAGACACTGAGACGGGGCTTACTTTTGCCCCCATCGATGAGAACTTCAAATGCGAGGGAAGTCTTTCCGAATACTCTTTGGGTTAGAGTTTGTGCTTAAATCTTAACAAGTGATCAGTTGAGTCAATTCAGACACATTACACTTTTCCAAAATTCACTTCTCTCTCAGATGTGGTTATCAAGAAAAGTGTCAATTCATGTCTTATGTATTATCTGATAATTCTCACCAAATTTTAAACAATTTTTTGACGAATTTCTGCAAAATTACGACTTATATTCGGGTAATCTCTTAGTTTTTCTAAAGAACGTGTCTTTTCCTTAATATAATTGTAATCAAATTTTTTTTTAAAAATAAAGTTAACATTTATTAGTTAAGAGTTATATTCATTACTCAAAATAATTCGAACTCTTTTTCTAAATAAATATAAATTGAGATAAAATATTATATTATAGAAGAATAAATACTTCGGATTTTATGCTTTTTTGTGATGAATGAAAAAAATGTATTTCAAAAAATTTCAGTGATATTTATTAATTAAAGGCTTAAATTAGGAACTAATCAATTTAAGCATGGTAATTTGACAATCTTTGAGAAAATCCATTTTCAATTATTTTAAGATTAAAATTCTTTCAAAATAAAAGTTCACATAAAAAGTCTAAAACATTACTAAACTTTAAAAATTTTAAAACTTTATTCAAATGATTTATTATATTATTGCAAACAAAAAATGTGCTCAAATATTATGAAAAGTTAGTTATTATGACAACTTCTACAGTGAAAATCACTGAAAATTCAAATGACATAATTCTTAGGACTATATGTTTGCACAAAAAAACGAATTCTGACTCTATTTTTATTATCAAAAAAAAGGCAATAAAAAGAAGGAAAAATACCCTTAATTTTATTGAAATTTATTTGAAAGTTAATTCATTTAAGTTCTAATTATTTTAGATTCAAAAAAACTTATAATTTAATTTGCAAATGTGCATGCTGATTCATGAATTTTTTATTGAATAAAATGCATTGGATTGT
>JAQIXI010000115.1:0-35524 GCA_034700165.1 Galumnidae sp. Gr-Ori-00277 | reverse complement strand
TGCAGAATCTCTAGCATAGTAGTAGAACGCCGTTAATTTCTGCAGAGGCCCCCGTTACAACCCTAAAGCGGGGGGGGGTGGGTGGGTTGGTTGGTTGGTGGGTGTAAAACGAAAATATATACTACACCTTATTGCATAAATGTAGTGAAAAACATTTTTCAACTGAAAAAATAACTATAATTAGAGAAATAAAAATTCCATTTATTGACAATATTTTAATTTTTATATACAAAACATATGTAAACCTATACTAAGGTTTTGGACAATAATTTGTTTTCAAATACAAAATAACAAAAGAAATGAATTTATCGATTAAATTGTTTTTCAAAAGAGATGAGCCATTCTTTAAGACATTTTCCATTTCCGGCCGAATAATTACCAGTCGTTCCGTCTTTTTTAAGAACCCGATGGCAGGGAATCATTAGAATAAAGGGATTATTTCTCATTGCAGTTCCGACGGCACGACAAGCGTTAGGATTGCCTATAGAGAGGGCCAGACCTGAATAGCTTATGGTTTGACCGAATTTTGTGCCATTCATTAAAGTGGTCCAAACTTTTCGATTGAATTCGTCTTAAAAAAAGAAATTATAAATAAATGTTTTGAAAGATATTACTAAAACTAACTTCGAGTCACAACTGGACACAAGTCGGGAACTGCGACACCATTTCGTTGACCGCTTTGGAAATAATCGGTTAACCACTGGACTGAGTCAGCGATCGATTTGTATTTTGACACAAACTCTTTATCTTTGATTTGAACCTTAATATTAGGATTTGGTTTTATTGGGTTCGTTAGCGATACTTTGTGTACACCATTGGAACAAACGGTGACAATAATGTCACCAATTGGTGTCTCCACACAAACCATCTCTAGTTTTTGGTCACAGATTTTGTCAAACATTTCTAAGAAATGAAAAATTTATAAAACTTTACTTATATTTTAGAAAATTTTGACTTTTATAACACAATTTATTCATAACATTTAATCTATTAATTTGTGATCAATTTGTGGTCAATTATAAACTTCAATCAATTTTAAATCTTTCATTAAAATTAATTAATAATTCAAATAAATGTTTACCTCTTTTTTTATTGACTTTTTTTAAATTGTATTAAATTAAATGAAATGTTTTGACGTATTGTTTGGTAAATGTTTTTGTGTTGAAAATACGTCTCTATTTGTAAATAAAACTTAATTTCATCGAAAGATTTGTCACTAAATTTGAGTTAATATAACATATTTTAACTAAATTTAGACTCGAAATGAAATTATATTTAAATTAAATGTTTAGAAAATGATTGTCCGGTGACTCTCTTTGACCAACAAATGGTTATTGATTTGAAGATCAATTGTTTCTGTGATTTATTTAAGAATTAATCTTTAATTATAAAAAAAATGTTAAAATCAATGAAATGCAATGAATGGAGAAGTGATTACTGTATGTCTTCGATGTATGAAATGAGACCTCATTTATGTGATGTAAGTCTTGTGACAGACGATAACCAGAGAATAGTTGGACACAGAGTGGTGTTGGCCTCAGCTCTTCAGTACTTTAATGCTATGTTTGGTTCAAATGGGGGTCAATATATCGAAAGTGGTTTACATGAGATTCATATCAAAAACATTGAGGGCTTTGCACTGAATGAGATAATCAAATGGTGTTATACCGGATGTGTGGACACAAATGCAGATAATGTTCAGCAACTGTTGAGTGGCGCCAAAATGCTTGACTGCTCTCATGTGGTCTCCATTTGCAGTCAATTTATTGAATCCCAATTAAATCCAGAAAATGCTTTAGGAATATATGGTTTCGCAGAACTCTTGGGATGTATTGATTTACAACAATTCACTCTAAACTATATCTTCAATAACTTTAAACTGATTACAACTCAAAGCGAAGAATTCCTTTTATTGTCTGTCGAAAGAGTGGCAGAACTCATATCTTCCGATTATATCGATATCACAGAAGGCGGAGAATCAATAGTTTTGTCGGCACTCATGTCTTGGATTCAATACGATTGCATCGAAAGATTAAAATATTTATCGTCACTCATACAACACATTCGTTTCCCCCGTTTTTCTCAGGAAAGTCTTATTCGTATTGAAGACGAATACCCTCTTATTAAAAGTGATATCACCTGCAAAGACCTCTTAATCGAAGCCATGAAATACCATTTATGTAAGGGTCAAATAACGGTTCCAAACATTCCTCGTTTTCGAAGTAGAATTCCAAAGGATAGACCGAAATGCTTAGTAGTGATCGGAGGTCAGGCCCCTAAAGCCATTAGAGATTGTGAATACTATGACTTTACATCTTCTCAATGGTTTGAATTTTCACATTTGCCCTCCAGAAGGTGTAGAGCAGGTCTTGCCTTTCATAATGGCATTGTCTACGCTATCGGTGGCTTTAATGGTTCTTCAAGAGTCAAATCAGTCGATTGTTATGACCCTCATAATGGATGGTATAAGGGTCAAGACATGGAGGCTCAGAGGTCTACATTAGGTGTGGGCGTTCTTAACAATTTAATTTATGCCGTCGGAGGGTTTGACGGATCCATTGGTTTGCAATCAGCCGAAGTATATAACCCGATTACTGGGAAATGGCTATATATCACTCCGATGTCAACTCGAAGATCTTCTGTAGGCGTCGCTACTCTTAATGGTTTGTTGTATGCAGTGGGCGGTTACGACGGCGCGAGCAGACAATGTCTGTCTTCAGTCGAATATTTTAATCCATCGACTAATTCATGGACTTTGATATGCGATATGTCTCAGCGAAGAAGCGGTGCAGGAGTTGGTGTCCTCGAGAACCGTCTCTATGCAGTGGGCGGTCACGACGGACCCGCTGTTCGCAAAAGTGTTGAGTGTTATGATCCGGAAACTAATTCTTGGAATCAATGCGCGGATATGATTAATGCCCGAAGAAATGCTGGAGTTGTCAGTAAAGACGGCCTTTTATATGTTGTCGGTGGAGATGACGGACAGAATAACTTAAGATCTGCTGAAGTTTATAATCCAAAAGTTAACTCTTGGAATCTTTTGCCATTTGAGATGTCTATCGGTCGGAGTTATGCTGGCGTTGCAATCGTTGATAAGAACTGGTCCTGAGATTGAATTCACTTCAAATTCAATGCATTTTTATTTGGTTTTAACATAAAAAGACTTTTGTTTTGAAATTGTTTTCATTTGATATTTGAAATATTTTTTATTTACAAATTCTTCATTTGTTTAGAGTTTATATTAATTTTATTTTACACTAAAAATAAATTGATTTAATACTCATCTAAGATATGAGTCATTTCTAATATAAATTATTTATTAACAAAATCTTTATTATTAAAAGTGTTTATTATTAATTTGAACACAAAAATAGATTCAAATGGTTTTAGATTTCATTAAAACCTGAATTAATTCGATCTATAATTCATTAAAAGTTTTCAAATTGAAATTTAATAATAATTAGTGTTTAAACTTTAGAAATGCTTACTTTTTAAGGGCTATAATGAAAGACTATTTAATCTTTACAAGAGTGTAGTTTTAATGTCTAAAAATAACTTTAAATTCATTTCTTTTGTTATTTTTCATTTGAAAACAAATTATTGTCCAAAACCTTAGTATAGATCTATGTTTGCATTTAATTTAATTTCTATGAAAATGAAAATATTCTCAATAAATGGAAATTTTGTTTATCTGTTATTAATCTAATAATTATTACTATTTTTCAGTTGAATATGTTTTAATCTGGAATTAAAAATTTACAAACTAGGTGATTTTAAATAGACTATTGGTTTTAATAGTTAATTAGATTAATTAGAATCAAATATTAATGTATCCAAAAATGTAAAACCAGTAATATTTGGAGTGATTTCTAGAATTTAAACACAAAAATAGATTTTTTTAATTCGTTTAAAAATTGTAGAAATTTTTGTAAAACATATAATTTTGTCGATTTTTTAAATATTAGAAATGATAACGAATTGGATTGAAACAAATGCCAAGAATAGTATTGAAACAATTTTTATTTTATTCAAATTGAATTAAATCGTCAAAGATTATAGCCAGAATCACATCTATTGCCAAAGTATATCGAAAACAAGTAACAATTGATCAAGTTCTTTATAAATCTTTAATGTTTCAATTTTTAGAGCGCTTATTCTATTGTATTTCAAAATTACCAAGGTACAAATGTTCCAAATATAGAGCTTTCACTGCATTTTCATAATTAATTGACAACAACTCTGTAATGTCTGTCTTCGATGTCAGAATGCTTTCTTCGGAGCGAAAATAAATGTCCTCAACATATGATGAAAGTGATCGAGGGATACATTGAATGTCCAAACGAAGTACACAATTAATAACATTAAATAATGTCATATAGTCTTTGAAGAGTCAATAGTTTAGGCGGTCTTCACGACAATAGTGTAAACAATAATTCAAATGAATTATTAACTAAAATAAAAAATGACTGATATTTTAATTTAATTAATATTTTAATCAAAATTATATTAAGTTATTGTACTCAAAGTGATCTTTAAATAAAATAATTGATATTTAAAAACATTAATAATAAGTTAATGTTAATAATTTATTATTTGAAAAAATAAGTTTAACTAAATTTTATTTTTAAAGTTCGGTTAAAATTATTGATATTTTTTAACATTAAATTTATGAGAAAAGGTTTTTGGTTAAAATTGTTGCAAGTTCATTGCATTTTATAAGACCAGAAAGTTTTTGTATTTCATTTACATTAAAGAATTGGATAACTTTTGGTTTGAGTAGAAATTGGAGTCAAATTCATTTGGGATTTTTTATTGAATTTACTAATTATTGATAGATAAGTTGACTGTTCATTACCAATGAATCATTAGTAAGGAATAAGATACTCTTGCTTCTTTTATTAATAATTGAGGAACTGTTTATTTTTAAGGTTTGCTTTTATGAATAACTTTAGTTGAAAATAACCCATTTATTGAGACTTTGCGTTCATTATTAAAGTTATGCGACATTTGAACTATACTTTCAATAATTGTCTTTTACTATAAGTTTGGGTTAAATAATAGCTATAATTAGAGAAAACAATTTAGCGCTCGATTTCTATTTAAAACTATTGGAAGAAATTAGTAAACAAATCAATGCTTCAAATGATTTACTGATAAAAGTTTATCTTTAATCGCATTTGAGTCAAACGCGAGTCAATTGAGTCAACCGTTAAAAATATTTATTCATTTTTTTTTATTATTGAAATTTCAGATCAAATGATATGTAAATGAGTAGATCAACAAATCAAGTAATGTCTTGTGGTTTCCTCAATGAGTCCTCAGCCGATGATTTCGATATGAATTCCCAGGAGATCCGCTCTCAACGACAGGTACTTCTTATCACTGATACTCAATAGCGTACATCAAATATCAATAAATATTGAAATTTAATTCAATTAAATTATGGAGTCTTCAGAACACAAATTAATTAATATTTTGTTGAGTTTTTGATGATTAACGAGAAAATAAGTTTAATTATTAAAATGATTTATTGGTCTGTTTGACAGCTCCGTCTCATTTGTGGCTATAATTCATGGCAGTGGCTGTTCCTCATAATGTCCTGCATTCAGGTCTCCGTCATTGTTGTCTTCACATCATTTCAAATAAATTTCTTACTTAATCACAACCAACCGATGAGCACATCGTTTGTGGTTAATGTCATTATTCTTGTAATCAGTGGTAAATCTATTCATTTATTATTTTTCTACTAATTCTAAAAATATCCATGATAATTAGCTCCGTAAGTTTATTGTTAATTTAGTCAAGTGTTAATTTCATCATTAAGATAAAGTAGAAAAAACTAGATCAATTTGAGTAATTCTATTTTTTCCATATCTAATCTAAGCATTTAATGGTTTCATACGAGCCTAGTTCATTTAAATTCGAATAATAGTACTAGTGAAAATCAATTATCTTTTAGTTAAGTAATTGGAGTTAAATATACGAATTAATTGTTTCTAAACACTTAAATATTACTTAAATTAATTTAAAACAAATAAATTCTTTTCTCTTCAAAATAATAAAATATTTATTAAAAACCAAATATAAGTTTATATAAAAAATATAAACTTTAATGAATAGCATTTCAGAATACAGCCAGACTTCAAAGGATAGAAATTCACCTAGATATCTTTAATAAATTGTTGACAAATTAGTATTATTTTATATTTTTAAAATCTTTAATAAAAATGAAATTATTTATACATTAATTAATTATAAATTTCATATCATTTCATAACTTATTATTATTTTTGTTTTATGTTTTGGTTATTAAAACTTTTATTTTCTTAAAACTAATCAATTATTTAAACGTTTGACAGCTTTTTCTTTGATATTCTTATTTCACGGCGTCTTTTGGGACAAACAAAACGACATTTCATTGTTTTTAGTGTCGATGGCTTTGATTACATTCTATATAACCATTGAGTTTGGATTCACTATTGACTACAACTCCATATATAAATTGGTATTTAATTCATTAAATCATTTGATTATTTTTTTATTTATTTTATTTACTTTTGATAACCTTTTGTCTAATCTTAGGATAAAATATGTCTTAAATTTCTATTAAACTAATTGTTCGTCAATTTAGTCAAACAAATCTTTATTTTCTTTGCTTTGATTATCATTTCATCAAATTTTCTTTTTTTTGTGCAAAAACTTTGATATTTTAAAAATAACTTTTATTTTGATTTCTTTGAGAAAATATTGACTTAAAAAGAAAATTGATTTAACTTAAGACAAAATGTGATAAAATTTATTTTGTCTGAAATAAAATTTTCAAACTTTTATTAATATCTTTTAAACTTTAATCCTAAATAATGTTATATTCGATTCCTATAATTAGTTTAACCAAATTGTAATAAATATTATTCTTTATTTTGCCTAGCTATTTAAAATGAGATAATTAATTAATTGTTATACAATTGATAAGAATTATCTAGTTAAAATTTGTCATAATTTAAATATTACTTACCCTTTAATTTAAGCGTTTTTTTTAAAAAATGAAAATATTTTTTCAATCATTGACTCTGAGGTAAAATTTTATTCTTTATTACTTAAAAACTATCTAGATAAATGTGTTTTTAGGAGTAAAAAATTTCCTTGATTTATATAATTAGAATATGCTTTCTTGAGTTGAAATCAGGTAATAATATCTAGGTCTAATAAGTCGATCCTTCGATAATATATTTTGTAAATTTAATCTAATTTTCTTTATAATGTCTTCACTATCACTAAATCGTGATTTTAAAGTTTAATCTAATTTTATTTATAGTTTTAATTTATTATTAAAAATAATTAAAATTAAAAATAAGTACTGTTTCTAAAATTAAAAGCAATTACTATGATCTAGGTTCTATCAAATTATATCAAGTAATTATACCAAATTTTTATTTATTTATTAATTTATCAAAAATAACTACTTTTGTGTTAAAATGTGAATTCATTTAATATTTGAAATTTTTTTATTTAACTCAAAAGTGATTTATTTGCAAAAATTGAATGAAAGGCCCAAACAATAGAAGCAAAACATTTATTATATTTTAATTATTAAGGATTTGTTTATTCTTTAAAACATTAAAACAATTGAATTCATTCGCAAATAGTTTTCGCAAATTATTATGAAATCCAATCCATAATTATTTAATTTTGTTTTTTGTTTTCTTCTTTCAATATCTTTAGACACGACTCTGTGTTTCTGTGTCTTTGACATCATTAATGGTTATTCTCTCCCGAATGGTTGGATACTATTCCCAAGAATATTCAATAATTGGAGTATCACCAGCATTATTGACCATGTATAAAAGTCAATGCTATTTCCAAATCCTTTTGAAATTGGATTTTCTAAATGCTGTAAGTCTTGAATATTAGTTTTATTTCGCAATTTTTTTTATTTCATTGCTTGAAATGAATGTTAATCAGCACTGAATTAGCACTTCTTAATAGAATATGAAATGACTTCCAAACGATTGTTTAATAATTGCAATCAATTGAATACTCAGTTTTTATTTGAAATTATTTGCCACTCAATTGATTGTATGCTTAACTTTATATGACTCACGAAATGGGGTTATTTGTGCCAAACATTAGCCATCGTTACATCACTTGACGTGATGTCTCTCTTTTATAATATTTATAAACCGAATGACATTTGATTGCAATTTGGTTGCAATTCTCCATTCATTGAGTAAATGTTTTTCTCTTCGATGCAAATAATCTCTTTATAATCAAAATTTTTGTGTAAATATTAAAGTCATTAATTCTAATGAAAAGTTGTTTTGTTGTGCAATGATTTTCAATTTAAAAATTCTTTTAATGTTTGGGGAGAGAGAGAGAGAGAGAGAGGGAGGGAGGGAGAGAGAGAGAGAGAGAGAGAGAGAGAATCGAATGAGTATCGAATGAATGTCTCACTAATTGTCTGATAAATGATAGCAAACAAAGAATTTTTAGTTTTCAATAGTGTTTGAAACAAATAATTATCATTAAATGGCGAAAAGATATGGCATTAAATGTGACTTCATTTTAGTAAAAGTCGAGTATTGAGTATTCGAGTGATAAAAAAAGTCTTTGAACAACAAAATTGAATGAACCGAACATTTCTCTGACTTTATATAAAAGTTTAATTCTTGTGCTCATAAAGGAATGCACTCATAGATAGCGTCAAACTATACACAGCTTTTGGACTTCAGTGACGTCTCCACTAAGAATTGACATCAGAATAAAGAAAATGAGGTTTCGCTCATTTGACCAAAAAATTGTTTCGAGAATTCAGTGAATTTCAATATTTAGAAATTGTGTCTAAAATTCATTGATTTTCGTTGTTTTCATTGAATTGAGTTTCAAATGAATATTCAAATAATTAGGAATTGTATGTATTGAGGGTTCCGTCACTCGTTATTCTGGTGTCAGTGGTGGTGGTGTGCTGTCAATGCCCTGTTTGTATGTGGTGTGTGTGCTGTGCGCTGTGTAGAGCTATTTGCGCAAAGCACTGCTCCACAGAACTTGAGTTGAGTTGAATTTTCAGTTCTCTCCGAATGTTTGGGTGAAGAACACATTCATTGGGATTGAAGTGAATTGAGTCCAATCGCAGGCATAGAATGGAATGCAATGAATATAACAGGAAATGGACTCTAAATTGATTAGGAATTAGACATTACTTACGACTCAACACAACATTCATATAATTATGGATTAATTGTGAAAATCATTCGCCAATCAGTTTATTATAAATTACTTTATTTCTGATTTAAGTTTGTTTTCAATCATTTTTTGGTTCAATTCTTTGTTTTGTTTGTAGTTTTTGTTTGCGTTTACGACTATTTTTCGCTTCATTTTTGAATTACATTCAAAACCATTCAATCGTTTGATTCTTATATTACGTCAAAAACTGTGACAAACATTACATCAAATAATTTAATTTTTTAATTTTCGACAACATTTCAATCAATTCATTATTTGACAAATTATTAACAATTTATTGATTTTCGTCTGAATTTAAGTTAAATATATTTTTGAATAAATATATAACGAATTGAAAGTCAAAACAATGGATCGAAAGCCGATCGGAACCATTGATAATAACATCGAAGACAACGATTGTAACAGTAATGACAGCAATACTTCATCCGATGACAAGACATACCACTTTCGAAAGGGCTCTGATTTGGATGGTTTTGAGTCATTCGGTGCTCTCTTTGCTGACGGACTCTTCACTGATTTGGCCATTTGTTGTTCGGGTCGAGTGTTTCGGTGCCATCGGGTAGTGATGGCGGCCTCCAGTGCTTACATCAAAAACGCTTTGAGTGCTTTCAATGGATCCGAAAACAATAATTGCAATACAGTTATGATTCTTCCCAACGAAATAAAAGTGGCGGATATGGAGGCTATCCTTCAGTTCATATATAACGGACAGGTGGAGGTCACCAGAGATGCCATCGAGTCATTCCTCTCGAGTGCAAAGGCTCTACACATCAAAGGGTTGGCTAATATTAAATTAGTTTATAATAACAACCATAAGAACCATAACAACAGTAATCACAACAACACAAAGAATAACAAGAATTCGAGTAATAGTTGTAATTCAAAGCCATTTAATAACGAGAATCAAAACTTACAAAACTTTAATCACAATAATTGTAATAATAATAATAATACTAATAATGAGAGCACTAATTGTAACACAAATAATAC
Organism: Galumnidae sp. Gr-Ori-00277; assembly: GCA_034700165.1. Taxonomy (NCBI): domain Eukaryota; kingdom Metazoa; phylum Arthropoda; class Arachnida; order Sarcoptiformes; family Galumnidae; species Galumnidae sp. Gr-Ori-00277. The sequence goes on along the minus strand of JAQIXI010000115.1, from coordinate 25,294 downwards.
CATTAATAAGAAAAAGAATGGAATAATTGGGGGAACAACCGATCGGTCGCCTAAATTGAAAACTGATCTCAACTCAAATCATAAATTTGCTGAAAATATTCCTCAGAATCAGAGCTTTCATTCATCTCCAGCACAACCACAAGAGAATGACTCAAAACCTAACCAAACGAATGTCCGAAAGAAACAAAGAATATCCCCGAAAGCGTTGACCACAAATGGATTTACAAACAATACTAAAGAAACAACGAATGGAGAATTCGTCGCCACTGAAGACGAAGAGGAGACTCAACATTCTATGAGTCAAAACAATAGTGAAGACGATATTAAACCAGACATCAAAGCAGAAGATGACATCGAGAAAAGTTCTTCCATTAAGAATAATGGAAACGACAATTCTGTTCCATCGATGCCCTGTTTGATCCAAATAGACGCCGATCCCACGACTTTTCCCTCATTCTGTCCCGAAAATATCCAAAAAAGCGCTAAACGGAGGAGAAGTTCTTCACTTCGATTAGAAGCAAAGAATCAGAAGAATTCCAACTCTTTAGTAAAAGTGAACCGAAACAACGATCAAATCAAACAAATGGTTCGGTCGAGTAATCGTAAACTCGGTTTCATTCAATTTCATAAGAAGGCGGCCACTACTATATGGAACTCATCCAACAAATGGAAGTGCGAGATATGCAACAAATTGTATGGCAACAAACAAACGCTAAAAGAGCACATGGATTACTTCCACTCGAATAAAGCCGAACAAATCTTCACGTGTAATATCTGTGCGAAGGAATATACCTGGAAAAAGTCACTTATGAAACACTACAGAGATATTCATCAAATAACCAGCTCATCCCTCTCTCAAATAGTGGCCAATAATCAGTCAAAATCTTCAGCAGATGAGGCCTCTACGGATGTACCGTCGCTCGAATGGGTCACACAATCGCAGGACAATAGCTCTCAAAGCAAATAATTTTTAATAATTTCTCTAAAAATTTGGAATATTTTGAAATTTGATTAATTGCTATATTTTTATACTTTTTTCTCATTCGATATTATATACACGAATGTAATAATCATTGAATTGATATCATTTGATGGGATTATATGAATATAATGTTATTTTTGTACGAAATTCAACAATAATTTACATAATTATTCAATTTTTTATTATTTTTCTTTATAATAGAATATTCTTATAAGTGATTAATATTTAGTTTAATTAGTATTTTGTTAAAAACGATATCTTCCAAACAATTTTTGACAAAAAAAAGTAAAAGTTTAGTGCCTTTAAGCGCATAATAAGCCTTATATTTGCTGTCACTTAACTATTATTAGTTTAATTCTTTTATAAAATGTTATTATATTTATTCGTTCGAAATATTTTCAAATCATATGATCGAAACTGAATGAGTGCTCAAATTAATCAAATAATCGATACTCTGATTGTCTCACATATTCTTATTTATTTAAATGAATAATTAAATTAAATTATGCTTTATTTCAGTTAACGAAACATTCTATAAATACTACAAATAATAATAATAATAATATTTTGTTAACCAAAATCAGTAAAACTATTTATGTATAGTTTACTATTAGAGGCCTTAAAATAATTTTGTAATAAAATGAAGTAAAAGTGCGGAATAAGTAAGCGGTCACTCAAACTATTGTAATATATTTTTCATAAAATTTTTTTGATTATAAATTTCAAAATATATATATATATTATAATATTAATGAATATTTTTCTATTTTGTAAACTTTTTAGACATTAGTAGCCCTTAATATCAGATTTATTGACTCATTTTGTCTTTAAGTCTCGATTATTGAGTTTATGTTCGGTTCGGTTCATAAATCAATTGAAACTGTTTTCCATTAAAACTGAAATGATTTTGAGTACAATATTTTGTGAATTCATTTGAATGTGATTTTATATATTTCCAAATAAAACAATTCATTGAAATTTCTAATCGTTAGTCATTTGTACTGAAATTTCATTCAAATGATAACAAAATTCGCAAATTTTCTGCAATCAGTTGCTATTGAATGGCATCTCTTACTTCTGTGTGCCTTCACTAACGAGTGAAGACTGGTTTCAGTCAGAATTGCGATTCAATTATTTTCATTTCAAAGAATTTCTGATAAAAATGTTTACCAAAAAAAGTCAAATAATCCATAATTTTCAGAAAAAAGTGATTTTTTAATGAAATTACTTAAGAATCGAAAATTCTTTTTTAATTTAATATTTAGAGAATATTTAATAAAATATTTTATATATAAAATAAATTTATTGAGAATAAGTTGAAACATATGAATATAAATAAAAGATAGAAAATAAACAAAAATGTCATTTAATTGATAAAATGCTTTAATGCTTTAATTTTACTATTATTTAATTAAAAGGTATATGAATTCAGAATTTATGTTATTTTGTTTTAGAGATAGAATCGAGTCATTGAATGAACGCTTATTTATGACAACAGTTTTTAATTATAAACTTTGGACTCAAAATCTATTGAAAAAAAAATATTAATTTAATCTTAAAGTGATATTAAATGAAATAATAATAATATAATGTCTATGAATTGAATGCAATTCTAATCAACAATTCATTGACTCCTATTAATAATGACATCAAAAGTGTAGACTCTTTTCATCAAAAGATAGCGTTTCCTTCTCTTTGGTTATCGATTACGTCATTTGCTATCATTTGGGGACAAATCATACTTTTATTATCGTTTTGAAAACGATATTTAATTTAATTTAAAATAACTTTAATTTTAAGTCTTTAATAGTTTTTAAAATTGGATTTCGAGATATATTTCGATCAAATGTTTGGTAATTTATTAATGGATTTCGTTATTGAATTGAACTTAAATATTGTTTTCATTTAAAAACGGTCTGTAATTTAAAGTTTAATTATTAATAATTTATTATTAAATCGATTCAATATTTTTAGGAACGACTTTAAAATTATGGCCAATTAAGTGGTGTTTAGCCGTTGAACGGCTCCTAAGATGGGAGTCGTTTCCCAAAAACACAAATTTTTTATTTTTATAGTTTTTTAATATTTAAAAGTCGTCTCAAATTTAGTTTAATTTAATTTTGTTTTTTGAGTACAAATGAATAATAGTTTGAGTGAAATGATTGAACCCGAGTGTACTCTTTTATGCAAAAGTGAGTCTCATTCTCACCAATTGATGGCTGCCATCAGTGCCCGACCCCCGACTCAAAGACTTCAGACTTATTGCAGATTTGTTTGCCATAACTTTCCACTAATAACTGATATTTTTGGACGAAATGTCTTACATTTGGGCGCCTCTTGTGGTGACTCCCAATTTGTTCGGTGGCTGATAGAGAAATGCCACTCAGAAGTCGATTTCAAGGATTTAGAGTCCGGTTGGACAGCACTTCATAGAAGTATATTTTATGGTGAAATCGGTTGCGCCAAAACACTGATTGATTTGGGCGCTGACCTCAACATTTTGGATCATAACTTCTGTACGCCTTTAGATCTATTGATGTTCGACAGACCGCCATATATTGAATACAATCGATCGGATCCCTGCGATTGTTATGTCTGGGGATCTAATGTTAACTTTAATTTAGGCGTTGAGAGCGAACAGAGCAGAAAGACTCCCGAAATTGTGAACACTTTTAAAAGAGAAGGCCTTCACATCAAAGAAGTTATTATAAGGAAATTTCATTCTTTATTCTTAACTAATGACGGAAAGGTCTTGACGTGTGGTCACGGCATGGGTGGAAGACTCGCACAGGATTTTGAAGACTTATCTATTACACCAAAACTTATTAGTGGTTTAAATGAGTTTTGTTGTGTTGAGGCAATGGCTTCAGGTCAGGACCATATTATTCTTTTAATCAGAAATATAAGGGATAAATCAGTTCACGTCTATTCGTGTGGATTAAACACTTACCACGTGTTGGGTCAGAGCCCACCCCCGGAAAAACTTCTGATACCAAAACTTATTTGTTTAAAATCCTTAAAACTGGGATTAAATCAAAAGTTTATATTAGAAATCATAGGCGTCGGCGCCGCGAGATATCACTCTTTGTTTTATACGAAAAACGAATTATTTACTTTTGGTCTAAATGTGGGACAAATCGGTCACTCAAAAGGAGAGAGAACTCAAATAATTCCACAAAAAGTGTCTGCCGTTAACTTCAAAGATACCGATACTTATTTCGAGCACATCGTCACCAGCGATGGCGCAATAGTTTGTTCCACAAATAAAGGCGACGTTTTTGTTCTTCACGAATACCAGTGCCGTAAAGTGGCTTCAGTGCAGTTGGATATCAAACAGATTTGTGTTGTCGGCGGATATCTCGATGAAAGGACAGACGTCGCGGGAATTCATGACAACTCACGCGTAGAACTGAAAATAATTCTTTTAAAGAAATCTGGAGATATATTTCTTTGGAAGGGAACGGATCCCACATTAGTTCAATGTTTAATAGGTTTCGGTCGTCAACTGTCAGTCACTCACATTTGTCTTAATATCACAACTGTTGGAATCGTTACAAACAACGGAGAGGTCTTCTTTGGAAGTGTTTCCAATAGAAAATTGAAGAAAGATTTGGAACATAAGAAAACTGAAATCAATTGTGGAGTGAATCAGAAAATTGATAAAACAAATCAAAAGTCCAATTCCTTGAAAGGAAGCGCACAAATGGTTAAGTCTTTTGTCAAATTCATAAATAAAGACGAGTGTCATATAATTAATGTCAAAAAACAATCAAATATTCAAAGAGGAGTCGCCGTCTTTTGCGACGACCAAAATAGAAATTTTGCTGTTCTTCAGTCATCGGCAAAGAATGGAGTTTTGGAAACACCGCATAAACCGAACTCTCAAATGAACGCCGATATGAAGATATTCTTTGAAACAATAGATTCAAACGATAATATTCACGACTTAGTTATAAAAGTAGGGAACAGACAATATTTGTCTCATAAATTCATTCTTTCGAATCGATCGGATTTTTTTCGCAAAAAGTTATTATTAGATCCGGAGTGCGATTCCATTACTTTGGATTTTATTAAATCTGTTGAGGCTTTCGAACAGATCCTGAAATTTATTTATTTCAATTCAAACGATTTATTCGAAGACTCAAAAAAATTGAATTGGATTTCACTTAAAACAAGTGATCAAAACAACTCAACGAATATCTCCAAAAAAAGAGATAAGACTCAAAATAAAACCTCACAAAATAAGTCAAAAAATGATTCATTAAGTGAAGTGAAAGAAATCTCTAAAAAGTTAGGAATCAATTGGTTAACCGAATGGCTATCAAATGGACTTCAAATAATTGGAAATAAAGTAAAACTAATTGAAATGCCTTTTCCTCCGAAACTCGTTTTTGAACGAAATAAACACGAGTTTTATGATATAATTATTAAATCCGAAGACAATATTGAATTTAAATGTCATAAATGTCTTCTTATGTCACGACTTGAATACTTCAGAGGAATGTTGAGCTCCTATTGGATCGAAACGTCAACAAATAGGACTCTAATGCTTCCGATGTCATCAAAAATATTAGATATTTTAATGGATTATATTTATTGCGATCAGTTCTCTAAATTGGAAGCTATCGATGACCCGGAGTTTATTTGTAAAGTCTTAGTGGTCGCCGACCAATACCTGATTCCAGTTTTGAAAACATATTGTGAATATGTTTTAGTAAATCTCTGTAAGGATTTCATAACTTTTTAAGTATTAATAATTTAATTATTCTTTTGGTTTAAAGTAAATCTGAAGAACGGGTGCGAACTCTTAGAGTTGTCGTATATCTATAGTGCGGAACAATTAAAGAGATGTTGTTTAGACTTCATTTGCATTAATCTCTTGACTTTAATCGAATCAAAGAGTTTGAATGTTTTAAGTGAAGAATCGATTAAAGATTTGACGGAATGCTATCAAAATTTGGTAATATTTTGTTTTGGTTTTCTTTTATGATTCTGAGCTCTATTTCAGGTGACGCGACCCCATAACCGACGTCTTTACCGATATTCAGACGCTCCTAAATCTGAAGAATTTGAGCGAATTTTTTCTTTATTTGATTCTAAAGAAGAGTTTTATGTGAATATCGAAGAGAGAAAAGCCATTCAAGTCAAACAAAAAATGAAAACAAAGCGATCGAATAGATATAGAAATGAATCCACTTCTTCTGATACCAATGAAGACTTGCATTTATCCAAACTTTCTTTCAGTCCTCCAAAAGAGATCTCAGAATTAAATAAATGTTTGGAATCAGAAAAGCAAAACAAAACAATTTTAAAAGATATGAGAGAATCACAAATAGATAATAATTTATCCGTTAAACCAAAGCCTATAAAATGGGGACAAAATTCAGCGACAATTCCGCCGCCGATTAGTCTTAAGGAAATAATAAGCGCTGAAGAGAAAGAATACACAAAAATAGCGAAAACAAAACCAACAAATTCTTTGAAAAGTAATCAAAACGAGAGTTTCCGACAAAATTCAATTACAATAAATCCGAAAATTAGTCGAAATAAAATTATTAAAACCGAAACAATTGATTCAAATATTCCGAAATCCTTCGCAGAAATGGCAGTTTCGCCGCCAAAACTTTCTTCAAATCCATGGAAAAAGTTTGAGAGTTGTTCACCAAATACTCCATCAAATTCATCGTTTGTTAAAAATTTTCCTGAAATTGAAACTTCTCTGAAAGAAATCGTTCGAACAGAAGAGGAAAAACTTCAAAATTTAAGGGCTTTACAGACAAAACCTCTGCATATAATTAGTATTGAAGACAAAGCAATTGAAGAACTCTTAAAGTTTTATAGGGCTGAAGACAATCCAAATGAGTTAATAACAGTTGAAAGAGTGGTCTCAACAGTAGCCGAACCCATTTGGAATCGAATTCAATAATTGAGTTCTTTTTGTTAATATTTTTAAAATATACCAAAAATTGTTTTTTTTGTTTAGTTTTTGTTTAAAAATAAATTTCGAATTAAAAAAATAAATTATTTACTAATTATTGACTTATTTTCACATAAATATGAATATGAATTATAAAAGAGTAGACAATAGAAGTTTTATTTTGTTTTGTTTTCAATTCATTTCGTCATAATTCGAGTAAAATAATTAATTCAAAAATTTGAGTATATTTATGAGTCGTTCACATAATAGACAGTGTTTTCAACTTAAATAAACATTAAATATATAGAGAGTTTGGAATAATATTTGATAAAATGAGGATTCCTTTAATAAATCGATAAATTCTTTCCGGTGTTTCTGACATTGATTTTAGAAAAAGTGATTCTTTTCTTTGGGTTCGCACTAATTGTAGAAAACATGCGTCGACTAAATGAGTGCCGCATTTCTGCATTTGAGCCACAAATAACTCAACAGAATATTCTATTGACAAGAATTGCATTCAATACTTGATTTTTCCTTTTTTCGACCATTTTTTCAAAAATAAATGAGTATTTTATTCAATTCATTCTCATATCTATTAATTGAGAGAAAGTTATTCGAAGTAATTTTATATCAAAATTAAGTTAAATCTATAAAATTAAAGTTTTGGTCAGAATTTACAACAATTTTATAATTTTTTAATTTTATTCGAAAAATCTTTAATCAAAGGTTTTTCATTAGGAATATGAAATATATTTAGCATGATAAATTAAATTAAAATAATTTGAAACAAAAAAAACCTATATTTGTAAATTCTAACCAAGTTACTTAATTGTATCAAAAATTAATTACTTTATAATTAAAGTTAATTTTGTAATTAATATTAAAGTTATAGTCATTGAATTAATTTTTTTTATAAAATCTATTTTTTAATTTTAATTAAATGTTTTAATAAAATCTTTTTGTTTTTAAATAGAATTCAAATTCATTGGAAACAAAATTGAATTAAAAATGAATCACTTATTTATACGAATCATCTTTTGTTTGAATTCAATTTATTTGATTTTTGCGATTCCGACTATTCCTTCAGAGAATACCTTCGGCGGTACACTCGAGTCAAAAGAATCCAAAATATTGGGTAAGTATTTGTTTAAATAATTTTAGTGTATATAAAACAATCAATTTTTGTTAAGTATTAACAACTTTTATTAATAACAATTAATAATTTATTACTCAATTATGAACTCAATCTTAGAGCCAAACATAACTCATATAAAGAATATTCTGATTTTGGAGTCCAACGAAAATAAAATTGAATCCAAAAGAGTAAACGAAACAGAATTTAATGATTCAGAGTTGAGACAAAATACAACTCAATTCTCTTCAAATGATTTTGACATCAAAAGTAAAATCGATATCAAGAGTCCAGTGGATCAGTTGACAGAACTCAGTGTCGATAAATTCAACATTTCTTTAAATGAAACGAAAATAAAAGAAAATATCATAATATCTGATGGAATTGAAAATCCAATCAAACCATTGATTGAAGTCATTCCTAAAAATGATTCTCAAAACTTAAATAAAAGCAAAATTGAAGAAAACCTCAAAATTGATCCGAATTTGTCGATCGAAACACCTTTTAGTTCACTCGTTTCCAATTATTCTCAAAGTAAGTCATTTTTAAAATTAATTTTAAATTAATAATAAGTTTATGACACCATTTCCTTAATTGAATTTATAAGTACTGAAAATAAAAACTTTTGGCTTTTATTAAAAAAAATATGTATTTGAGGCACAAAATTATTTGAATTGATTGTTGTTAAACATTCATTAAAACCAAATAATTTGAACTATAAATAATATTTTAATAATATTTTCAATTTTGAAACAAATGTCGAAAATCGTCCCCTATTTTGATGATTAATCACTATTTTAATTGAATATTATTTTTAGTTTCTCCTAATTTACCTCATTATTAATATTGAGCCTAAATATTAAGAATCATTTTATTTATTCGTTAATTTTTTGATATATTTGTAGAACTTACCTTGTTTATTTGGAAAAATAAATTGAAACAATTTTCTATTTAATAGATGCAACAAATATGACGACATCGAGCACTGGTAGAACAAACCCCCGATTCATTATTTCCAGTCCGACGCCGACATCAAAAGAAAGCCATAGAAATAAGCGGTCGTTTAAGAATACACTTCACTCCACTTTAGATGAATTGCTTCAAATGAAACGCAAGAGAAGGGCTTCAATGAGACTAAAAAGAAATACCAATTATGAGGACATATTGGCATCACTTTTAGCTTCAGAAGAGTCCAAATATAACGATAATTATAAATACGATTCATATCCCGATAAAAATGAATTGAATTCATTCGCAATGAATTATATTTTAAATGCTCTCAATTCCAAAGAGAGCGACAAAAATATAAATTTGGATAAATTGAGTCAATATTATTATGAGAATCTTTTACCCCTAATCGACAGCATTGATACCAACACTAATACTGAAGATGAAAATGAAAGCCAAGAGCTACCAATTATTGTTGAGCCCTACCGACAATCAGTGATTCCAGTGGTTCCATATTCTGTATCGAATCGCTACCAAAGAATAAGACGTTCTTATTATGACAGATATCGATATCCGCTTTCGGTTTACACGAGTCTAAAAAGAAAAGGAAATAATAATAATAATAATAAAGGAGAGTGGGGACGGATTGTTGGCAGAAACAGTGAGAGGGCAACATTTGACGACGAGGCACAGGAGGCCAATAAAATTTATTCGTTGGCAACACTTTTGGCCACTAGTAATATACCCGAGGAATACAGAATAAGGTATAAAAGATCAATAAAACATCCCTTAAAGCAGATTAATTTGAAAAATATGTGAGAGTTTTGTGATATTTGGCACTTATTTTCCAATAATAATATTATTTATAAAGTATTTTACTTAAAATTAATATTCAAATAGAAATCATTGATATTATTATTACGATATATATTATAATTCTTATTACAAATATTACTCAGATTTTAATTAATTGTTTAAATTCTTTTTGTGACAAAGAATTAAATGTTGTCTATAATAGTATAGTTTAGCCGACAATTACTGACAAATTATTAATATTTCATTTATATATAGTTCTTAGATATCAATATATTATTTCATATAAAATATAATATCTAAATATCTCATATAAATTGAAGTTAAAATAATAAATTTGAGCTAGTTGAGTAAGTTAATCTTAATAGATTTTAATTAGAAAGTTTAATTAGGAACTTTTTATAATATTCTTTAAAATTTGTTCATCTTTTAAGTAGTGATCCCTCTCTTCCCCAAAGATTTCCTGTTTTCAAAGCAAAATGCCTAGTTAGTTTCATGATTTTTCGAAAATACAAATATTATATTTTAAAGAAAAAGGGATTGTTTTGAAAAAAGGGGAAAATATTGGGATTTATAATAAAAAAAATAATAAATCATTAATTGATGACTCAATTAATTTATTAAAACATTTGATCTCTAATTTATTTTTTGATGAAATATTCCAAATAATTCCAAATAATTCCAAACTATTGTTTAAAAGTTTATATTTATTATTAAAATTAATTATATTTCAATAATTATTATACAATTTGTATATTAATTATATTTTCAATGAATTTAATTGATTGAAACAAATATTGTATGAAAATTAGAAATTTAAAACAAATGATTGTATTTTACACTCTATTAATACATATCGACTAAAATGTCAAATAGAGTTAACTCTATTTGTTGTGTGAAAATCCTATAACTTTTAATTTTATTTTATTCTTATAAACTATTATTAGATGTATTATAAAAGAAATAGTAAAATAGAACATGTTTAATTATGAATCACCAAGCAAGAGAATAGTTTATCTCTTACTCATGAGTCTATTTTATAAAGAATTTTATTGCTTGATGATTCATAATGAAACATGGTTTTTTACTATCTTTACAGATTTAAATCAAATAAAGGATTTTAAAATCACTATTTATATGCATTTGTGGTACTTATGTTACAGCGATTGGATTTCTCAGTAATTAGTTATTCGTCGACAAAAACTATGAAATTTTACGTATTGTTAGTGTTATAACAAGTTTTGATTTTTCAATGTCGACAACAAATATGAATATTTTATTACCGATAAAAAAGTAAAAACCATTTGTTGTCTATCAATAGTTAATTTCAATGCCAGCACAGAATGACAGAAACAGTACCTCAAGTTTAGTATTTCTTGCATTTTATTTAATATTACTTTTTTGAGGAAAGAAATTACTAAATAAGAATTCATTGATTTCTTAGTTATCAAAGAAAGTTATGAATTGAATTCCTATTCTTTTATCCATTGAAGTGATGTTCTGTAGTGTAAGGACTGAACACTAAAGTTTGGTCTGAATTGGGTTCTAACATATCAACAGTAATATATTTAATAAAACGAGTGTTTGTATGAGAAAATTGAAGTTTTGTGGGTCACTATTACAGCAAGAAATCAGTGCTCATATAATCGTTGTATTTCTGTTTCTTTAAAATGTTTGTGCGTTTGAAGGAAGTAATGTCCGCTCAGAATATAACAAATCGAAAAGTCCAGTCCCGACAAATTCAAAACCTTTAGTGATCTTTTCATATGTACTCAAACTATGCGACGGTTTTATGTGATGTCAATTACATCAAAACTCATTTGGATTTGCATTCATTTGTTTTCGGTTTTCATTACATTTGTTGTGAGTATTTTCTATTATATTATCATAATTTTAATAAATTTATCGAAATTTAATTAAATGGTTATATAATTATTATATCAATGATGTCAGCGATCCTCTGCCTTAAGGGCTTCTCTTATAAATGTTAGGCATTCAATGCCTTCAATTAACTTCTTTTTAGACATTTTCAAAGTAAACGATAAGTTATATCATATCATATCTTATGATATGATATAACAAATTTATTTAATTATCTTTTATTTGTTAGGTATCTATCAATCAATTGATATAAATATTTTATTAAAGACTTTATAAATTGAAGACAAAATAAGTTTAACAATTTATCTTGCTAATTTAAATTTTCCAAATCTATGAACCAACTTAAAACTTAAGTAGGTAAAATTTATATAAATTTTAATATTTTTTAATAGAATTTTTATTTTCTTATTTAATTTTTTTTGTTTAATGAATATATTACTAATAGATTGTCATCCATTAAAAGCTTATATGTAGTGAACAAATTTCTCCTAGGTTATACTTTTTTTTATCTAAAAATTCCTTAAAATAAAAATTTTATGTTAAAACCAATGAAGACATGAGTTGAATAAAATGTTGATTTATTACTCATAAATTGCTAATAAAAGAAAATCCAAATTTAGTTTTCAAAATAAATTGAATTTTTGTGCAAAAATTTTAATAAAAATAGCGATTGATTTAAAGCTTAAGAAAAAATGGAGTTTTCGTTAATACATTCTATATATTGAAATAAAACTCGTTTTGTATTCAAAACAAGAGTTTATATAATAGACTAAATGAGAGAAATTCGAATAAATGGCTCATAAATGGCTCAAAGCATTATTCAAAGTATAATTGGGTTAATAAAAAAAATATTAAGAAAAGGCTTTTCTTTATTTTCCTCTTATATATACTCTTATAATTCATGAATCTATCGTTTAATTCACTTTTTAAGGGTTTAGAAAATTGTTTTATTTATTGTTTGTAAAGTCATGATATGATGATTGGAGAGATAGAAAAGAATTAGTTCGTTCTCAATATCTCCTCTAAACTGAAAAGAAATGTGTTATTCACATACAGTTTATACAATATATCCTCGATTTTCAATCAATTTATAACTCAACTATACTTTTATGAGTCGAAGAATCGAAACTTTTTTTTTTACTGAATTTTCTAATAAAATATAAATCAATTGTAATAACTTATTAGTGATAAGTTATTAAAATAATGAATCGAGTTATTACTAATACCGGTATTCGGTATAACTCAGATCATTGGTGCCAAAAATGTTAATTAGTTAAATCGAAATCTGGTTATATCAAGACTATCGGTAATACAATTAAAAAACATTATTTATTACAATTCAATTAAGAGATTATCTAAACTTCACTTTTGACTGATTTTTTGATTATTAGAACCATTTTATAATAACTTTTTATTTAATTTTGAATTGAATTTATTAATGTTTACCTTGGTCTTTCATTTATAAAGAGCTGATTTTCAATGAAGACCTGTTTTAACAATAATACAAAAAATTATAATAAATAACAAATTGATAACAATTTTTATTAAAACCTTTTATATAACCCTGAGTCAGATTCGAGTAAATGTGCACAAAATAGTATTTCTCTAAATGTCTCCATAACAGTGACCAGTTGTCGACTCGGCTTAACTTTTATAAAGTAGTGCACTGCCATAACTACTGGTCCACTCCTTTTGATAATAATTATAAAGAGATTATTTCTTAAATATGTTTAATATACACTTTGAATATACAAATCAGAACTCAACCCCTTATAATCGAAACTAATATAACGGAAGTATAACTTACGCTTAAACTTACATTTACAGGATCAAATCTAATCATTATATGATAACTTATAAACTATTCAATGATATTAACTTTTAATATCTTTCGATTAATTTTAATATTTCAAACTCTTATTTAATTGTAAATCGATTTCTTTTTTGTTAACATTTTTTGTAGTAAAAGTAATTAAAAACAAAAAATTTGGGTTTTATTGAAATATATAACTCAAAAGTTTAAGTCTAAACTTTTCTAAAAATGTTCGGATTATATCAAATGATATAAAAACACTGTTTATATGAATTATATTTAAATTTGATATTAAGACTATCGGACAGAAGCCAACAAACAAATGGTGAATAACATCCAAATTAAAACATAAAACAATAACCCATTCATTATAATTATCATAAAATACCATAAAATGATTACATAGAACGACATTAAACCACTTTTGTCTCCCAAAAGGCCAAAACTTAATAGTACCTCATATAATAGTAATTATATTTCATAATATCATAGACTTATAATTAAGAAAATGTTGTTTCGTTTAATTGTTTTATAAAAATGTGTGAAAATGTCATAAAACGCTTTTTCTTCAGAAATATTTATTAATTTCGTAAAATTGATTCAAATATAAAATTTAAGCAAAAAAGAAGTTTAATCTATAGTTTAAAATTGAAATACTTGAAAGAATCAAGAATATATTGAAAAATTTACTCGTTATCTAACTTTTAAAAGTAATCGTTGGCCTCATTTTAATACAATTTTGTTTAAAATCAGTGAAATCTTTTGAAAAGATTAATATTTTTTTCTATTTATTTATTAATGAAAGTATTATTTTGAGAAATACAATCCATGTCCTCATACTTTAGTAATTATAAAGTTTTTACTTCAAAATATTCTCATATTTTAAATGTGATGTTTATCTTTGAACTGAGATTTGAATAATTTTTATCAAAAGCGTTAATTAATTAGCATGGTACAATAGTGCAGTATTTGCCATATCATAAACAAATTCATTAAACTAAAAATATAATAATCGTAACACAAATAAAATTTTAGTTTTTAATGCCTGATATAAATGAAATTATTGTGAGAATCAATTTATAAATAGAATGATTTCTCTCAAAGACTTTTATATTATTTTAAACCAAACATTCAAACAATTAAGAGGACATAAAATTCTTAAAGTGGACGACACTATAGTGCCCTAAAGCCCTCTTTTATTAATGGCTTTTGTGAGTCACCTAAAAACTGGTCAACTCATATGAACTTCTCATTTAGAAAATTGCGATTCATTTTTATTAATGAATTTCTTAGTTTTGGCACTAAATAGTTGTCCTCAAACTGAGTACCGATTAATTATTATTTTATGATTTATAATAGAATTCAAGGCCTTAAATAACAGCTGCAAACAAACAAACAAATAAAAAACAATACAATTGTTATTTTAAAAAAACTAAATGAGTGGTCGCACACTATTTCTCTCTGAAAAACAGTTTTAATGTACTTTTGTTTAAATATTAATTATAGAAGAAATGGGAGTTTAGACTAATTCCTTAAAAATGACTAAATAATGATAAGAACCAGAATTCTTTAAAAAAATTCTGAATTTAGTCAATAATATTGAACTGTTTGTGGACCAAAACCAGTGGTAAAAGTCATTTATCGATATAACTAACAATTAATTTGAAAAGAAATACAAAATTATTTTAAGAAAATGCGATCAAAAAAATCACTAAACAAAGAATAGGCTAAACGGAAACGGATGTCCTCTATAGCCAAGAGCCTACAAAGAAAACTTTCTATAAATATTTTATGTCTGTGGAGAACTTCATTATATATTTTGAGAAATTAGTCTATAATAAGGGGCCCCATAGAGAAACTTTCTAGATAGTTCTAATATTTTTGTTGTTATACTTCTTTCAACTTTTAAATTAAGAAGAAAATCGTAAAAAAGATGTCTTTAAACTTTAAAGTTTAAAGGAACAGACAATTAAAAGATAGAAAAAATAAATTAGATTTTTCAATTAATTTATATATTGATTATATTATTGTTCCTCTGTTTAAAGTATTTGTATTGCAAATAAAAAGTTGTGTTTGTAGTGAAAATAATAAAATAAATTTTATGGATTTTCATTCAAAACAGAATTTTTAATAGATTTCTACACATATTATATGAAAACTCTTTTGGTTCAATCATTAGTTTTTTTCCATTAATTTTCTAAAAAATTAAATTTTTCTATTAATAACTTTTAGGTTTAAAGACTTTAGTCTTAATATTGGTAATTAGCATGATACACTTAGTAAGAACCGATGTATATTATAAAAACTTTGTCAACTTTGACCCCAACTGCCGACTGATTTTGGCTTTATTTTTTACTTGTTTATATTTTCAATCGCATAATTTAACCTCACTATGATAGGTACCTTGAACTTATGTCCCCCGTAGAGAATATATGGATGATTTAGGATTAAAAGGATTAAACTATGAATCATAGTTTAATGATGAATGACTGCATTGAATTTAACCCTAACGTAACGCTTTATGACATAATCCGATTCGAACTCTTAATCTAAGAAATAGGATCTCAAATATCACTTAAATTAAGAGTGAATTTGAAAAATATGTAATTTTTACTAAAAAATGATAAGAATAACGAATTTTACGGTAAGAATCTTTTAGATTAGATTTTGAGACAACATTTCGCGCCATACAATTCACAATTGATAGTATAAACCATAGTTGGAATCAACTTTTAATTAGAACTAAACTAAAAAGTTAAACTTTAGTTAATATTTTAAAATGAAATAATTAAATATAATAGTAATTAAAGAAGTTTAAATATTAAAATCATTCAGTAGTTTCTGTTTATTCGTTAAAAAAATAGAAGTTTATCAATTTATTTTTAACTTTATCAATTAATTTTTTGTCATTAATTATGAATTTGATGAAATTCCTCATATAGGCTATAAGTTATAGCAGTGGTTTGTTAATATTATTGGTATTTTATACTATTGATTCTAAACTGTATTCGCATTTAACACAAATTCAAAACAAAATAGTTATGAATATTTATTTTCAAATAATTCATATTTTGTTTTGCTATTAATATAAATAATGAATAAAATAAATATAATTTTCAAACATTTACTAATAAATTGTTTATGAAATTTATTCTTTGAATTAAATGGAATATAAAATCACGAAAAGGAAATTATTTTATAATATTTGATAATTAATTTTATCTCTCTTTGAATCGCATATAAAATTAATACATTAGAAATACAGCAAAGTTTGGTTCAAATATAAAATCATTACAATTAAGAGTTTAAAATAAATTTCAGGTATTTCTGCTACTAAATGAGTGAAGTATATGAGCATGCTAAAAGAACAATTCTTACAGTTATAACATTATTACAATTAACTCTTAAATTTAGTCAATTAATCAACTGTTTAATGATTTCATCATTTTATTTAAAAGAAATATAAATTATTTGTTATTAAAAGATATAAATTTTAAAAAAATTAATTTAAAATTTTATTTTTGTTAAGAGTTTTGAATCATTTAAAAGTATATGAGTCATCATAAGTTATGATCAGAAATAAAAGTTAATCACATGAATTAAAAAATAACCTAGTAATAAATAACTCATAAGTTATGGGATTCAATAAAATTGAAATGAATTTCGATATAATAAATATATTTATTAATTTTTCCGAAATTCGATAATTATTTTTTAAAAATAAATGTAAGGAATAATTTTGGTCATTTTGGGGTCATTTTGGGGTCATTTTGGGGCCTCAATACAGATATTATAAGAAACACTGACATAAACTGAGAAATAACGTGAAATACATTCTTTAAATAAGATTATGAAAAATGATTGTAATCTGTAAAATTGCATCATGCAAAATTTTTTGGATCGGACCTGAATTTTTTTAGTCCAATTTTTATCATCATAATAGCACCTAGGTGTTGAGTATAGGTTTTGACATTGAATGTTTGAATTGTTTTTCAGTTGAGTCAAAGTGGAGTAATCGATGATTTCAGTCCTTCAGTGACGGCCAAATGCGAGCGCGGAGTTATGTATATATTTGTAGTCACTTTACAGCCATTCAATGGTGTGGTTCATACAAAAGGTTACCGAAGGCCGCCCTGTCTTATATACGGAAATGGACGGCTCAACACCACTTTGAAAGTCAGTTTATTAGCCAATGAAAGCGACGAAATCTTTTGTGGAATTAATAAATACAATGTTTGTAGTCATTAAACAAACAATTATTTATTCATTTGTATTAATAGTCTGAGAGATCGGTTTCATTGGTTGTGAGGCCACACAAATCATTGGAATTATCGGACGATAAGTTTTATCTCATGACTTGTGAACAATTGGGGTATAAAAGTGTTAGGTTTGTGTCCGTTCTTTTCATACCAGAAGTGAAGACAATCATTTATTTTAGAGGCGGAACTTATAGCGTATCCTTAAAGCTGACAGATTTAAACGGGCAAAGAGTATCAAGGACAATTCATGGTAATCCATATTTATTGAGGGCTCAGTTATCCCCGAATGACAGTAAGAATATCCGATAAATTATTCATTAAAATAAAAAAAAATTTCTTACAGTTATTACAGTTTTACGAATGAAGAATTGCTTTTCATTTGGTGTAAATAAAGAGTTGGTCCAATTGATAGACGAGTGGGGCTGTCCCACCAAAGCAGAGCTCATCTCTCAATTCATTTATAACAATTCACATTCAACTGAAGCCATAGTCTATGAAATGTTTAAATTTCCCGAATCTAATAAACTATTTATTCAATGCGACGCCATATTATGTCGCGGAGGATGTCATGAACCGATGTGTGACTCACTCCAAAGGACACGTAGTCTGGCGTACGACGGATACTCATTAATGTCTGCCTCGGCTACAGTTTATGTATTCGAACCCTCAGACGAAAGCCGTGAGAATTTAAAATTAATATGGATTTCAATTTTATGATTAAATCTAGTTAATCTAGCTAATTTGGTAGAGTGCACGGAATGGCGTTTCTCGTGGCTCATCATTCTCTGCATTTGCTTAACTGTTCTCTTATTAATGATGTTATTATTGAATTTGTTTATGTGTTCTTCCCTTTCGTGTCGTTGTGTCAAAACTGAGGTCTCTTTTAAATAATAGTAATTTCACTGAAATTTTAATTATAAATAATTTTTTTTAAAAAAAGGTCGTCGAAAGGGAAACATCAGAAATGGATGATTACGACCCGTATCAGATGAATTGGGTCACTCCTAATTCAAGGAACGGTTCCAGAATGTCATTGAATCGACCCCTTTATAACGATTCTTCATTCACTTCGAGTCGATCCTTACGTACTCCTCATTCTCTACATTATAGGGAACAGTTCAGAGAACAGTTCACTCCCAGACATTTCTCAACATTACAACCAACAGTACAGACCCGTCCGCTCTCCAGATATTCAACTCATTCAACAAAGTCTCAAACATCACAAAAGTCGCGAAAATCCCAAAAGTCTCAGAAATTGCCAAAAATAATAGAAATCGATTATTCGCACGAATATAAGCCCTACACTTATTCTCTTCGTTAGTCATTTCATTTATTTATGAAATAATGTAAATAATATCAATTCATCGCTTCGTTACAACTCATTACAACTCATTACAACTCATTAATCGTTTATTTTTTGATAAATATTTCAAATTAAAAAAATATTTTATTTATTGATATTTTGTTTATAATTTTTTTTAAAAGTTATAAAAATTTAGTCAAATTTTATTCAAAGAATAATTAACTAAACTTTTATTAGTAATTATTTTTTGAAATATACTATAAATTAAAGTAAAATAAATTTTTGTTAAGAATTTCAGACTTTAATTTTTTTTCAATAACTATTTAATTGATCATGATGATTTTATGGTTTAGTTTTTAAAATATGACCAAAGATTTCTTTTCGATGGGTTTGAGAACAATTTGAGGACAATTTAAGATCAGAGCCAAAGGGTTTTAGGCAATACTGAAACGCTTTCTTGAAAATCAGCAAAAATGTTGTCAGAATCGGGTCTTAAAACAACAATAAATTCAATTTCAATTCAATTGAATAAAATTGCTTCTTTTTATCATCCTTGGTGAAATGCAGTTATTATCTTGCTAACTTTCTAAAAATTGGACCAAGATATAATAAAAAATATTGAGGTATAAATCGGGGGGTGGGGGAGAGAATGCCAGAGTTGTCAGTTTAATTTCATTTAATTCTTGCAATAATTTATTTTATGACTTTTAAACGACTTTCGGCACTGACTCTAATCACTTATCAAATGAGTGAAATCATTAGAAATTAGTTTTGGTTAGACTATAATGAAAATATAGGAAATGAAAATCAATTTTAACATTAAATTGTTTTAATAATAATTTGGACACAATTTGAGTAAAAATGGTTTAAATAATTGAAATAAAATATAAGAAATGAATTCTTAAAATTCTGCAAAAGTTGTTCTCATATTTTTGTTTTATTTTTTGGTAAAAATTATGAAACGACCCCTAAATAAACGACAAAAATGTTATGCAATAAATTATTAATAAAACATTTATTAAACAAAACTTCATTTAAATTGTAATCAAATTCTCAAACAAATGAGTCGCCGATCAGATGAGAAAAAGATGATTGCAGTTAATGGCAAAAGCCATTCATCACTATCTGATGAAAGACATTTGCAATTGTCTGAGCCTTCGTTGACATGTCTTAATGGTGTCAATAATTTGCGGCCCAAATGTGACCAAACATTGCGTTTGATTTTATCAAATATATCTTCAGATTCAGCTCTTGTTTATGAAAACAAATTATGGAATGATATCAAACAATATCGACATCAAAAGGTTTGGAAACCTCTTTGAAAATTGTCTTATTTTTGTTTAATTTGAATTTTAGGACACATTTTTAATTCAATATTTGATTGGTTTTTATGTTTCATTAATTGAGTCAATTATAATGAAAAACAAAAACAAAGAATTGTTTAGTCTTTTGAGAAACACTTTGGAAATGTCGCCGACGACTAGACTTTTATTATACAATGTTTTGATACGAATCGGAGATTTGAATCGTTATCTGAATAAAACAACTGTCGCTGAAATCTATTACTTAAAGGCCCGAACATTGGATACTTTGAGAGGACACGCATACAACCAATTGGCGATCAATACTCCAATTAGTCAACACTTTAAATGTATTTATTATTACTGCAGAGCAGCCAAAGCTTGTGTCGAAGCCATTCCTATCGCTGAATCAAACCTAAGAGTAGCGCTCAATAGATCCGATTCAGGAATTCTTAAGTCAATAATGGGAAGTGAATCAAAAGTGGATCAGCTTTTGAGCGAATCCGAGGATCAGCTTATAATGACTTATCCCCAAAAAGGCATCGATTGGTTCTATTTATCTGTGATCTCGATTTATGGCCAAAATTTCGACACCATTTTTAAGCCTTTAATTGAATTTTTAATATCAAACTGTGAATTGACTTCAAACAAACATTTAGACCATAATCTCAATAATGATATGAATTTTGCGTTAATGGCATTCGATTTGTCACTCGATTGGATATCTTTGAAAAGTTGTCAGAAATCCATATTCGAAGTCTATGCAAAGGAATTACGAGACCTTAAAACAGCTCTTAAGACATGCGTTGAAGTGATTCGTGATTACGACAGCGTTAATCAAAATATCAATGAATCGAAAGCACTTTTTCACGACTATCTTCTCAGAGGATTCTCTCCATTAAATGCAATTCACGACAATTTGCAGTTCGAGTCGAGTGAAATACTTGTCATTCAAACATATCCTCTAATGAGTCGAGTGATCGACAAAATGGAGAAATTGTTCGGTAAGTCTATGAAACCACGGCGTATGCGAAATGTGGCGCTCGGATCCATTCTTGAGAACGAGTCCTCCAATTGATACTCCATTTGTCAAATGATTGAACAACGCTTTCGATTTATTATAGTTTTTATTATTTCTAATTCTATTGAAAAAGTGTTTTCATTTGAAATTTGTTTAATAAAAACCAAACATTTATTTCTTATTAAAACTTTAATTAAAAAACCAAAGAATACAGAAATGAATGGAAAAGTTTACGTAAAATCGGAATCGAAATGATATCAAATTTAAACACAAATTATCGACAAAATATTGAAAACTTACTAATAATTAGAGATTTATTTATTTAAATTCAATTATTTGTGGAAACGATTATATTTTAAATGAATTATAAAATATTTCCAAATTTGGAGAAAAGGATGAAATCAATCATTTTTGGCGCTCGGATTCAACTCTTCAGTGTTTGAATGCCAAGTGAGCCGATCCTCATAAAACTTTATTACAATCTATTCATTAAAACAACAGTTAATTCACAAAATTCATTGAAAAGTAATAACTAATACCTGCGGACACTTGACATTAGCCATCTTTGCCGGCACCAGATCTGCCTCTTCAGAGTCCAACCATTTCATCAAAAACATGAGTTCTCCGGAGGCGTCAGTGGCGCCGAGAATGCGATCGGGACGAAGACCCCTATCAAAGCCTCCGCGGGGTTTCCTCATCGCGTCTTCGAAATCCTCTTCAAGTGATTTGTCTTTCGGCGGTCGTCCGGGTGTTGACCTTCGCGTCCGTTTCTCCAAAATAGGAGTCTCCACTTCTCGAGAGGCAGTTCTTCGCGTCGATTCTCTTCCCCTCTCTTTACGTCTTTTTTCTTCAAACTGTGCGATAAGGTTTTCACAGTCGAGGTTATCCACGGGTTCCCACGTATTCTCTTCGTCGGGATATCCCTTCCATTTAAGCAAATATTGAATCTTTCCCTTAACGTTGCGTTTGTCCACTACTTTCTCGACCACATAATCCTCTGCAGGCGTCTCGTCGTCATCACTCCGACGCCCTTTTCGTGGCATTGTTTTTGACGGTTCGTTTTCGGACTCAATTTTGACTTATTTTTGGGATTTCTTTAAAGAAATCGTTTGAAATGTTATTAATTTTAAACAATATTTAGACTAAAATTGAAATAATTTCAGAATAAAAGCAAAAGCGGTTAAAACAATAGATGTCTGCAAACATTCATTTGATTTCTCTTTTGAATGCATTCAAAGCTATAACCACTTCGAGTCATTCAGACCTCTATTAATGACACGAATGAGCGCTAAAGTTATGGCAAAACAAAAGATTTGAAAACAAATTACGAAAATAAAAATCAATTCATTTATTGAAATGAAAACCAAATAAAAGAGACGTTATTTGTTTGCATCAAAACTCATTTCATTGCGATTTTTCCTTTAGTTTATTATTTATTAAATTTTTAATCGTTTGCTAACAATTAATACTAAATTAAAGTCAATAAGCATTCAATGGATAACTTGGAGTACAGCGACGCTTCCAAAGAGGACAGGGGAGCGATGGTATGTCTTTTGTGACCATTGATTGGACTCACTTTTTGTAATAATTTGTTTTTTTAATTAGACTTTCGGTCGACTGAAGATAAATAGTAATCAAATTATCTTCAAAAATGGCAAAACAGGAAAAGTGGAGTCAATTCCGAGTTCTGAAATGGATTCTCTTATTTGGCAGCGAATGGCCATCGATTGGGGTCTTCGCATTTTGGCCAAAAACGGACAAATGTATCGATTCGGAGGTTTTAATGAATCGGATTTCGATAAATTGCATAAATTCTTTAATCGGAACTATTCTTTGGAATTAAAACAAAGAGATAGCTGTCTTCGGGGATGGAATTGGGGAACCGCTAACTTTGAGGGCGCAGTACTTGGTTTTGATGTTCGGAAGAGTGAGCGCGCATTTGAAGTACCGCTACTGAATGTCAGTCATTGCACGACAGCCAAGAATGAGGTGACACTAGAGTTCCACCACAACGACGACGCGCCCACAAGTCTTATGGAAATGCGTTTCCATATTCCAACCATCGATGGCGTTGATCCGGTCCAAAGCTTTTTGGATCAGATCTTGGATAAGGCGTCCATAATTCAGGCGACGGGAGATGCGATCGCGACCTTCAAAGAGTTGCAGTGTTTGACTCCAAGGGGTCGGTACGACATCAAAATATTTCCCACTTTTATACAATTGCACGGAAAGACTTTCGATTACAAGATTCCTATCAATTCTGTGCTAAGACTCTTCCAACTGCCCCATAAGGACAGCCGACAAGTCTTTTTTGTGATGAGTTTGGATCCCCCCATAAAACAGGGAAACACTCGCTATCACTTTCTTATTCTTCTGTTCAATAAAGATGAAGAGTTGGCCCTCGAATTAGGAGTTTCTGATCGCGAAATCGCCGACAAATATGATAACAAACTTCAGAAAGAAATGTCGGGACCCGTCTATGAATTGGTATCCAAATTGATGAGAGTTATGGTTCAAAGGAAAATAACAGTACCCGACCCCTCATTCTGTTCACCAAAAGATATTCCAGTAATAACCTGTTCATATAGAGCGAGTGCGGGTCTCTTATATCCTTTGGACAGAGGCTTTATATATGTACACAAACCTCCGATTCACATACGATTCGATGAAATTCTTTCGATAAATTTCGCCCGAAGTGGAGGTTCGACGCGTTCTTTCGATTTCGAAGTGGAAACGAAAGCGGGTTTTGTCCATACATTTAGTTCTATAGAAAAGGAGGAGTACTCCAAACTGTTTGACTTCGTCTCAAACAAAAAACTTAGAGTTAAAAACAGAGGAACTGAAGGCGAGAAGAGTAGGAAAGAAGTAGGAAGAGACGATGACCTCATCGATTCTGATTTAGAAGATGAACCGGACGCTTATCTTCAACGGGTGCGCGAAGAGGGAAGGATTCGCACTGAAGTCGGCGATGACTCAGACGAGTCCGACGAGTCATTCAATCCGGACAGAGAGAGTGATGACGTCGCAGAAGAATTTGACTCAAATGCCAGTGGAAGCAGTTCTGAGGGATCGGATGAAGACGACAGCCATAAGAAAAAGAAAAAGGAAAAGAAAGAGAAACACAAAAAAGAAAAGAAAAAGAAAGAACACAAAGACGAAAATAGACCTAAAAAGAAGAAAACAAAGAAAGACAAAGACGAGAATAGACCTAAAAGACCGCTGACGGCATTCTTTTTGTGGTTAAATGAGAACAGAGACAAAATTAAAAAAGAAAATCCAAAACTCAGTTTGACTGAAGTGACGAAAAAGGCCGGAGAGATGTGGAAAGAGCTGACAGATAAGTCCAAATGGGAACAGAAAGCGGCCGCCGCTAAGAAAGTATATGAAAAGGAAATGGAAGAATACAAAGCGAGCGGAGGCGCAAACAATCCAAAGAAAGCCTCTTCTCCTAAAAAGAGCTCTAAAAATGAGAGTAAAAAGTCTCCCATAAAAAGCGGTTCCTTTAAAAGTAAAGAATATATAAGTGATTCCGACAGCAGTTCTGATAGCGATAATAAATCAAAGAAAAAGTCAAAACCAAAGGATAAGAAAACAGACAAAAAATCGAAGAAAAAGGCCGACTCTGACGTCGAAATGAAATCTGAAGCCGAGGAAAGCGCGTCAACTCCTCAGTCATCAGATAATGACTCCGACTAACACTTCACTCAAATCACTTAATCCATACATTTTTGGTTCAATAAATGCGTATAAATTTTTAATTTTTTGCAGTTTTTCTCAAAAAAATGTAATTTTTAATCCATTCTCCGTTTTTATTAAATATCGTCAAATATCCGTTTATTACTTATAATTTCTCATTAAATTAAAAATTTGTGTGTGTGTGTGTGTGTGTGTGTGAGAGAGAGAGAGAGAGAGAGAGAGAGAGAG
>JAQIXI010000114.1:0-35638 GCA_034700165.1 Galumnidae sp. Gr-Ori-00277 | reverse complement strand
CTCTCTCTCTCTCTCTCTCTCTCTCTCTCTCTCTCTCTCTCTCTCTCTCTCTCTCTCTCTCTCTCTCCCTCTCCTCTTATAAGCAATTGTATATTGAATTTTATTTTATTGTAATTCCAGAAGTTTTTTAAGGTTAGAATTGCTTTTCTTTTGAGAACATATTATATAAAGTAATGAAAAGTATAACAAATTTGTGAAAATCTTTTGATTCGATGAAATGAAGCCAAACAACAAAAACAAATATATCTCACGATTTAATATATCATTATTCTTATGAAACTTATATTAATATGTTATCAAAACTTATTTCTTTTTCCCGAATTTCTTTCAAATAAATTCTTTAGAAATAAAAAGGTTTTGAAAACTAAATCTAAAACATTCGCCAAACTCTCAATATTTAGTTTCAAACAATTCTCTTGCAATAAATGTAAAAATAATGAGATTTTACCATAAAATATAAGTTTCTTCTTTTCCCCGGATAAAACTTGACTTAGAAAGTTATTTTAGTTATATTTTTGTTATAATGTTTTTTTAATCTTGTTCATTTTTCATTTATAGTTTTCACTTAAGAATACACTTAAAAATTGTATATTTATATAGATTTTTATGTGAAGTTTTCAATTCTATGAGTTAACTCATTTCCTATGATATGTCTAAACAAATAAAATTTCATAAAATTAACAAATTTTCTAAATTCTGTACTAATTTTATAAAACTATAGTTTTGTGTTTAGTTTAGAGTTATTAAAATCAAATTTATATAAACAAAAATTCTAATAAATTAATTGTTTACATATCATAAACGGATATTATTTAAGAATGATTTTAGCCAAAAAACATCTGTGAAATTTGCTTGTTAAGAAATAAATGACAAACTTTTCTATTTTTGCAAGTTTATGAACACAAAACGAAATTTTAAGAAAGTTTTTTGTTTGGGAGACCCTTATAAACAATTCTAAACGATATCTAAATTCAATGATATTTAGGAATTCAGGAATATGTTTATGTGCAAGGTCAATTTAATTCAAATAATTGATAATTTTAGACTTTTGACTGCTTGAAATGGACTCACATTCAAAACGACAACAAAACCACTATTTATAGACTTTTATAACTTTAAGTTTATTTCTGTTTTCCCAGAAATTAATAATTTTAAAAAAGTTAAGAAATCATAGTATGATATAAATGTCAAATGTAATAGATCAATTTAGCTTTGAAAAGAATCCTTATATGAGTAACCAGGGTAATAAATATGATTTTAAATTATACTGAAATAGGCTTTAAAAATGTTAAGATATTGGAATACATACATAGGAATACATTTATATATAAAAGTTTATAAATATTGAGAGCAATAAAATAGTTTTTTTTTCTAAATTAAAGTTCGCTTCAAATAAAAATTGAATAATTCATTAAAATTATTTAAATATTCGCCTCAAATATACATATAATTTGTTTTGAAGCGATTAAATGGTTAAAAGAGTGAGTGTTGGCCCCAAAGTCTCAACTGTATTGTGCACTGCATTTATAGTTAACATCCGACTCCATATAATAGTTGCCGGAAGTGTTGTAATAGCGGCGGAGTTTTGCTGTGGATGTGCTCTGCATTCGCATCCCATAAATAAGTGCAAATACATTAGACATCAGTATATTATCAGACAAACTGAAACGCGAATACAGCACTAGATTAGAGCTACACCTGAACTCACTTACAATAGTTGACCACTAAATCAATTCCAGAATACTTTCTGTGAATAAACTAAACATTTCACTGTTTTTTTGGACATTTGTTTCTTCTCTTAGAGAAGTCTAAATCTTAATTAGTTTTAACAAAATATTTATCTTTAAATAAGTGAATAAATAACTGAAAATAATTTAAGACATAATAACCAAAAGCTTTCAATTTATGGTTCATTAATTATATTAAAAGTTAGGATAAAATTGTTTTATAAGTAGTTTACTTTGAAAACAGTACTAAACTATAATAAACTAAAATAATATTTAATTTGTTTAAACCGAAAGTCATTAAAAGTCAATTTAGAGATCTGTCAGATTTACTTGAATTTCAGTTAAAATCAGCAAAAATTTCATACAATTTGCACAAAATGTGTGTTAACTAAACGATTGACGAGTGATTTGAGTGATGTTTACCACAAGTTATTACTTCAAACGTTTGCTTAAAGTCGAATACAAAGCCTTTTGAACTCTTAAAACGTCTGATCTCTTGAAAGCGATACCATTCGATAAAAATAGTGCAGAAAACAAACAAAAGTGTCAAAAATGATATTCGATAGGACTCGAGAACTGCATTTTATCATTTCAACTGAAAACTTGCAAGTTCTCAACTTTAAGAATAAAAAGAACAGAACAATCCTAACAAACAAGTTATATATAAAATGGTATTCTTGGAAATTTCAGAAATCGTAACAAAATAAAGATATTTCGTAATAATCAGTAAATGGCAAATAAATTAGAGAATCTAGGACGATTTCCGTTCGTCAATAATTAATGGAATATTTAAAGAAAATAATAAAATAATGTCTTTTAGTGATTAATAATGTGACAAAAAGCCATTAATTTGGGGGAATATTCCACAACTTTTACTCATTAACGCAACGAAAATAAAAAATAGAGATAAAGAATGAATTCGACTTCAGTTGAGTTAAGACAAAAGACTAACAATAGTTGTAATTATAAAAAATTCTAAACATTACTGAAGCAAAAAATGGAGGGAATATAAGCGGAATAAAGTGTTATTTGTCTAACACTTGGATTAATACATTTCTTATTCCGCACACAAACCACTCGTTTATGAAAAGAAATAAAAAGAATAATTTCATTACAAAGAGTTGCCATCAAATGAAAATAATAATAAACCAACACTTCTTTCAACCCTTAGAACAATATTAGAGAAGAGTCGGCAACAAATGAACTAAAAGTCTGTTTAGTAATTGTGGGGATGTGTTAGAAAAAAAATGATCCCTTTCTTTGAATTTGACGGTAATATAATTATTTGTGAATAATTTCAAACAAATCATTGAAATGGATTTCGGACTACAAAAAAACATTGACTCATATTTGGCATCAGATTTAATATCAATTCAAAAATGGAAACCAAAAATCATTTTTTCATTTGATATCAAAATATAGGATCTCTTGTATGCAAAAAAATGAAAGATTTCTACTTTTGAAACATAACTGCACACAACTGTACTAGCACAAATATCTCAGTCTTTTTTGTGTAACAAATATACCATTTTTCACTCTCACTGTCAAAAGAGAACAGGGATAGGGGAGAGAGAGAAAGAGAGTGAGTGAGTGCGAGAGAGAGAGAGAGAGAGAGAGAGAGAGAGAGAGAGAGAGAGAGAGACTAAAAATAAGAAATTCGAGTCACATAAGTAAAAGTTTGTACTGAAAACGAATTATAATAAAGAGAGAAACGGAAATTAGTTTTGCGACCGAAAAAACTCAAAATAAATATAAAGCAAAAGCTTTACTCAAAAATTCTATTTCTTTTGACAAAAATTTGTGGCATTAAAACCATTCGATGCGATAATAAATGCGATAAACTTCGATATGAATTCAATTTCTTCAGACAATAATATTACTGACTATTGTAGTAGAAAGTAGGTAAGTAAATAACAAGATAATTCTATTCAAGTATATCCAAACTGATTACTGTTATGGCAAACTATTTTCCAATTTTTCATTCAAATTAATTGCTTTCAACACTAAAAACATTTATAATTTAATTAGTATTCATATGTTTAGTGACATTTATAGGCATTATATGGTTTTAATAAACTATTTTTATGGTTTGAAAATATTTTGTTGTCATTTATTTAATTTTCATCCGTTTTATAGAGAAAACCAAAAACATATACCAAATGGTATTCTATGCAAAAAATAGAATAAATGGAACAATACTTTATAATATATATTTTGTGTTACCTGTCCCCTTTCTGTCCCCTTACTGTCCCCTCACTGAGTAACTAATATTCTGTGCCACAATTTACAAACAGAACACGAAATAACATATAAATATATTCGCGACTCGAATATTAAAATAAATGAATACAATATAACTCCTGTTGTTTGAGTTTCCAATCATTTGATTCAGTCGTTTAATACAATTGTATTTCGTTATGACTTTCCATAAAATTGTAGTCAAAAATATTCGCTACGCTTTCGTTATTAGTTCACAGATAAGACATTTTTAGTTTAATTAATTATGAGTCAAATGTTTTTATCTGATTTCAAACATCAAATTTATGTGAAAAGTAATCAAAACTACCCTTCGATCGATTAATTGTTTTCCAACAAAAATAACTCATCAAAAGAAATGACAAAATATTTTTCAAATTCAATAAAATAGGAATTTTAGTGAAAAAATGGGAAAATTTGAAATTCAATGACATTCCTATTGAGTCATATCCGATGGAAATCTTATCATATGATCACAAGAGATCTTATTAGAGGTGTAAATAAGAATAATATTATTTAATCGACAGAAAAGAATATTCTTTGGATTTTTCAAAATGAAAGCATAGATTTATTGGGAAGGCTTTTAAAAACAATCCTATTTTTTAATGCAAACCAATTCTTAAATCATTTCTCTGACCACTGTTTTTGATATATGACTTGAAAAACAGAAGAATAAAAGAATTGACGTTAAAATTCATTATTCGTTTGATATTCGGTTCAGTTTTTCAAATAATACGAAAAGAAAAGAAGAGAAGAGAAAGTGAATTGAGAGAAGCATAAGAACTCATACCAAATAGCAATTGCTTCGATAGGGCTTATGTATTGACGAAGAGCTGGGAGTTGCCTGAGTTGGCCACTAATCAAAAGCTGGTAATCATAAGTCATATAATAGAGATAAAAGTGAATTTTGGTCGACACTAAATCTTTGTTTATAAAGCCTTTTATGTGATTCTGTGCCGACATTGAAGAAAGAGTGCGAAAAATGAGAGCAAAGAAATATTTGAAAACAGCGGGAAATCAAATATATTGTATTGAATAATGTTTAGACCCGAACCCAACACTTATTTGAGGCGTAATTGTGTTTTATCATCAAATTCTTCAATTAATTTGTGTGTCTTTTTTGTGTTCACTTTAATGCAATTCATTATATCTGTCGTTAGAAAATGATTTTTCAAAATTCCTTTGAAAACTTCACGAATGAAAAACACGTTTTCTATTGAAATATGTATTAATTTGATTAAATCTATTAATCTTTGACTAATAGTTGTTTGACTGTTATGTTATCTGTAATAAGCCTTAAGTCAGTCCTCTCTTAATGTGAATTTCATTTTTATATATCGAAAATTTGTGTCAGAACTGCAACTCATTGTTGTTGTGATCATAGTTTGTGTTCTTTTGGCGCATAATATTTATAGACATTAGACTTTCGAATACTTCAATCTGTAATAAATGGTTATGAAAACCATTATGACTGTCCAGTGAGGGTGTGGAGGGGTAGTAATAAATGAGTGCTAAACAACTGCACCAAAATTTATTTAACAGTCCTCTCACCTGAAATGAAAGCCTTAACGATAGTTAGGGCTTCAATAGTTGTTCTTATATTGAAAGAGAAGATCAAACAGTTCTTTGACAGCGTTTCCCATTCATGTATCTAATCGTCAAGACTTCCCCTTTTTCTCGACTAATAATTTGTTTTTCGACATAAAACTCATATTTTTCTAACGTATGGAACAGAATTAAATAATGTTTATTTGCCAAAAGCTGTTCCTTTGGTGAAAGGCTATTCTGGGAATTCCGTTCACCAAATCATAAAATGTTTATATTTTCTAATTTTTTTCTTTAAGTCATACAAAAAGTGTAAAATTTTGAGAAAATTAGATCTTTTTTTTCTACACAACATATAAATTGATCCAAAGATTATAAGAATTGTTTCGGAAGTGAAAACATTTTCAATATTAAAGACAAATAATTTTGTTGAGGGATTCAATCAAAGCCTTTGAAATAAATAGTAAAACATTGGTATTCAATGTATTCATAAAATTTTCACTTTAATTGAATTTTTGGCAAAAAGAGAGCCTTAAATGTGTGGATAAAAAGCAAACTTTTGTCTCTTTATTCAGTTAACTCTTAACCAAATTGAATGATTAGAACACTTTTGAATCAATTGTGTAATGCCTTTGAGTGCACGCAAACCACTTCCACTCAATTGGAAATCCCTTTCGATTCACTTTATCGTGAATTTCATATACAAAACAAATATAAAAAATAATACTTTTCATACATTAAATCATTTTTTGAATTTTAAATTATTCAAAACTAATGTAAAACAAGAAAAGATTGAATAAAATAGAATAAGTAAAAGCAAATTCTTGTCCTCAACGATGCCATCAATTGTGTGGATTCCTCTCCGAAATCTAATAGAAAAGAATATTATTTACATTATTCTGCGTTTTCTTCCCATTCTTTAAGAAATAAGGTTTCAATTTTGAAATTTTAGACATTTTTATTGATAATCGATATGTTGTTTATTCTTCAATTTGTAATTCAAATGAAATGTGAAAAAACCAGAAAATTATAAATAAGGCATTTCTTAAGAATTGAAAAAATTCATTCAATTGTGAATTAATTATTGTTTATTCAAATACTGTTAATAATACTTTTCATATACTCCAGAAAAGAAACTTTTCTATATAACACCAGAGCTATACTGAAGTGATTCAAATAAACATATCGTAAATACATTTATAGCAAAAATCAATACTTTTTTATTTCAGTAAAAATATAAAAAAGTAGCGGAAAATTGTTCGCATTATTGCCTGATATTATTGATTCTCAATAAAAGACAGTTTAAATCAATTTTGTTTATATTATTTTTAATGGATTCACAAAAACTAGAAATTTTCAGTCTTTTTGATCGCAAAGAATTAATTCTTGGATTCCATCCATCGATCACTTGTTATCTCAAGGAAACTACAATTTAAATAAATTGTGACAATCGTTAGAATACAACTATTATTAAAATAATTTTCCGATATTTCATGAATCAGGAGAGAGGGAGGGAGAGAGGCAGGGAGAGAGAGAGAGAGAGAGAGAGAGAGAGAGAGAGAGAGAGAGAGAGAGATTTACATTAGTAATTCCCTAGTTGATCTTTAGTTTTAATTTAAATTAGTATAAATTAAAAATATTGATTGAATTAAAAATGTTATTAATTTTTAAAATTCTCATTTGAATCAGTTTTGAGATAAAATCACTTTAATATCAATTAATGATATATTCATTGCAATCAAAAATGCATTTGAAATAAAGACATTAGAAATAAGAAAAAATAAAAGATTTTTTTATTGATGAAATGCGGTCTCCGGTATAAAACAGCGCATAATTTAGTTATTCTGCGAATGTGTACATCTGTGGCACAGAATAGCAGAGACACCAGAACTCAATGGGAACTGCAATGCCTTTGAAACCAGAATAACAAAAATATGACAATTCTTTCATTGAATACAATGTGTTTACAAACTGTTCAGTATTTTTCCTTATTCTGAGTGAAGGAGTTCTAACAAAAACATAATTCAAGTTTTGTTGCGAATGATTTTTGACTCCAAAAACGCCCCAATATTTGAAGAATCACTTCTTCTGTCAGAGATTAAGTAACAGACGATATAAAAAACAAAAACTTGAGAGATGTTAGAGTAGAGCCGATAGCGAAAGAGAGAGATGGAAAGGATATGTATATATACACACATTGTATATATATGTATGTGTGTGTGTGTGCTCTGAGCTTAAGGAAAGCCAATTGGGATTCTTTGATCTCTTGTTGTCATTATGGCGTATGAGATATATGGACACTAAATAGTGAACACTATTCTCAACTTATTCTGTTATACATAACGATTAGTCATTGAAACGTGAGGGACAGCACTACTACCGCTCCAATTGCAATATGAATGCACACAACACATACACAAACAGTGACTAAGATTTTGCGATCGATTGTCTGCTCTAATAGACAAACACTAATAATTGTTTTTGACTTTGAATTTATATATAAAAACGGATCTAAACTCAGATATAACTGTTTTCGACACTTTTTTCAAAGTAGTCCTCAACTAATGTTTTATAAATTCAGTCCCAGAAGTGAACTGTTGTTTAGAGAGAGTTTACCACTCACTATGAATATCAAAAGGAAAGCCATGAGCTGTGAAATGATGGCCTCAAAGCCGTTGTCACTTATTTTACACAACAATGAGTTAAAGACAAATCGCTTATTATAGTTAAGGTCTTTTAATTTCCAAACATTTTCCTCTTCATTACAGATCCGACCCATAATTTTTTCATATTTCATAAAAGAAGAGAAAAGGGAGAAAAGGATGAGTAATGATAGCGATGCGGGAAAAGCAAATGCATGTTATCAGTAGTGTCGGTGTCGGTGTCACTACACACTGTCAACCATTCAATTGATATATAGATATCAGTGACAATACGCACAACTATTTTCAATCTATGAAACTTTAAATACAATTCAAATATTGATATCCATTAACTATAATGATCTCCAATAGAAAGATGATTATAATTTCTCTGAGCACTGGGAGGCACCAAATGTTCCCAAACGTTCTATCGCTGAATTCATTAAGAATATTCTGTTGTCGATACAGTTTGAGTCAGGTTTAAGCAAGCAACTAATCGATTAATTCCTCGGTATAAGTCAGGGAATTTAAAAGCATCAGTGTTATTTATTAAATTTTCATTACATAGCGTTATATTTAACAAACTATGATCCAAGTAAAATTATCGATAAACCTTTCCTTGTTTATAACGAGGTCTAATTGTATTGAATTGCAATCATTTTAATATTTTATTATTTATAACATTCGACCAAAATTGAGTGTTTGGTGTCATTTATGAATAAATTTAATGAAAAATTAAAAATGTTTCGTTTGAATACATTATTTAAGCAAATGTTTCATAATTTTGAATAAATTAATATCAATTAAATCCATTTATTTATATATATTTTGAACAATAAATTATTGGATCCAATAATGAAATTCTTTAACGAAATTCTTTTTATTCAATATATAAGAAATTCTCTTAACTTTAATATAGAAAACTTTAAATTAATGGTAAGTTTGTTCACTCAAGAGTTAAACCAAGAATTTTTTAGTTAAACCTTTTCATTGATAATCTTAAAACAGTTTAATAGATGTATTTTCAATGTAAAACTTTGAAACGCATTTATTTTGACAAAAATTAATCTAGTTCTTTTCTCTCAAATATTTTAAACGAAAGTAGAGTTTTTTAAATATAATTTTCAATGAAATAGTAGGGATTCCAACATTGAGAGTATTTTTTATAGAACTGATGATTAGTTAAAAAGGTTTTACAAAATTATAAAATTCATTAAAAGATATGATTTCGTTGGATATGAGAAGTGATTCAATTGGTTTCGCTTTTTATATGACTTTTACCGAACATAATATCATTGAAATGAGAGAAAGTGGACTCTTTGGCGCTCAATAACTATTTATTGAAGACATTCGCAACGGCTATAAAATATAAAAGAAATTGGATTATCATCTCTTCCGAAGATATGGTCTGAAAATATTCGCTCTTCAATGACTGAAAACACTTGACTTCAATAAACAGTAGTTGTGGGCCAATACAACTCCTTTCAGATTCAAAAGGCTATTGCATTAGAACTGATTAAATAATGTTATTTCTGGTGGAAATGACTCCTAAGTCCATAGTTGGCCAACTCTTTGGAGTTATACCGAAAGGGAATCTTTGTGTACGTAATTTCGGTTGTGATGTCACCGATAACTCATTTCAGGTTTTGTGTATAAAATCAAATTCCAGTGCAAAACAAATCAATTCTGTTAACCAACGGATACAATTGGGTCGCACAGCATTAATTTGGAGCTCTACTAAACTCCCACTTTCAGGATTTCACCCAATTTTCACAGCAATAGCTTTTGGAGAATCAATTGAAGGCTCACACAATCTGTTTGTCCGCAAATATATACAAAGCGTTGGCTTTAGAGAAGAAATTTAGTGAAAAATTCTTTCAATCGTTGTATTAACGGAACGACTGATCGATGGCCTGATTTGCGATTATTTGCCCAAAAAAGGCAAAAATAAAATAATTTATTATTCAAAACAATTAGTCAATTGATAGGAAAGTAATGCAATGCATGGATGAGTCAAATATGGATATATCATAAAAATTGAATGAAAAATACTGTTTAGGTATTCAACCATTGATTCAATACATTATTAATATTCTGTTGTGTTTTCTATTTATACCATATCTACAGATTTGCAGATAAAGAATGAACTTATCTTAACTTCATTTCATTAATTGACTTTATATTTGTTATCCTTTCAAACACCAAATGATAGCTCACTTTAATTGATTCCGATGACTATCCTGAGCTCATATGGCAAACAATATGAGAAGACAATGTTCAAATGAAATGGATCTTGCTCTGTCTAATTTTGACATCTAACTTTGACTTTAATTATCTTGTTACATTAAATATTTAATATTGATTTGTTTATTCAAATTAGACTTTGTTTTGCATATGTAATCAATTAAATATTTTATTGTATACAAATGTCCTAGCACATTCTAATAGTAAATTCAATTTATCAGGTCTTCAATCCAATGACATTTACCAGTTTGAGTACCTTTTGCTTTCCTTACATTAAATTAATGAACTTAGTTGTTGATTAGTTATGATCTTGATGATTTTATTATAAGTTACAAGATTTTGCTTTTAATTCTTTTTTGGTTTGTGCTGTTCTTACATTTGATTTAATAGAAGAACCGAATGTGAAGAGTAGTTCCCGGAGTACTCGAAATTAGATTAAAGAAAATATAATTTCAGATAAATATAAAACTGAAATAAATATCGAATTGAAATTTGATCTCATTTTTGAGACTCTCTTTAATAAGTAATACTTTAGCCATACTTTAGAAATATGTAAGCATTACCTCAGGTTAAGTAAAATGGCTTTGAATTTGAAGATTTTCTATAGTTTTCGCTGAATTGACATAAAAACAATCAGACATTCAACTAATGCATCAAATATTTTAGATGTGCTTCGAAGCAATTTTTCTCAAAAACATCAAAAAATGTTCAAAAAAAAAATAAAAAACACAAAATGAGGAGAAAATATTTTGTGTACAAGAGTTCAGTTTGAAAGTGCACTCAAACGATTACCAGAGCAGCCAAACTGTTAAGTAGGAGCACCCGATATGTACAGCAAAATAAATTGCATCCATCGGTCTATTCGTCTCCAACTCATCTCTTCTGTCTATTTCTCTCTTATTTACTCATAAAAAGATCTCATTTTATTGCTTTTGTGCGAAACAGAAAAAGCATTTAAACAATAAGTTTGAGTTCACATCAAACAGAAAACAGTGTTTTGATAAGCAAACAATGAGTTGAGATTTCTCTCAAAAACAATCATAAAATTATCGATAAAAGTATTTCTCTTTAAAGGAATTGCGTTCTTCCAAAGGATTATTTGTCCATAAGATTAAACATCATTTCTTTGAAGTGCTATAAAAATTTAAGTCACAATTGTTTGGAAGTTTTTTTCATCTTCTGTTTAGATGCAGACTATTTATTATACAAATAAGTCGTTTTATGTCATCGCTAACACTTAACCACTTATTCAGAGCTTTTCAGTTATGTTTGATTATATACTGGAAATTTATTGATCAACAAAATGATTATTCAATAAAATTTATTTAACATAAATATGCAAAATAAGTATAAAAAGAGGTGGAGAACAGTTTACTGTTTGAATTTCTGGAAAATTTCGCTTTTGTCTCATCAAAATCAACGGATATCTGAAATATCGTTGAATCCATTATTAATATTATGAAAAATTAGAAAAAAAATTTAATGGAGTCAACAAAAACCTCTTTCACTGCTATCTGTCATTAATTATATTTCCTTTAGATATGAGTCTATTAATAGATAACTCATATATTCCTTAACTCTAATTGAATTTAATTATAAATTACTATTAGTTTTAGAAGAAACTCAAATTACAAACAAATATTTGAAAACAAGTCTAAAGTATTCTCAGGATTTGTAGGGAAAAGCAATCATTTATTTTAATAGTATTAGCGGTGGTTTCGCTAAAATTATCCCAAAACATGAGTTCCAAAAGTAATAAATGTCAACTTAATTGGCCAAGATTAGATATGTTATGTTCATTGTGATTTTATTAAGCAAGCAATCTTTTAAAATTTCATACTCAACTTATTTATTTATGCATTCTAGTAAATAATTGTATTAGCTTGGCAATTCATAATTATGGAGATTTAAAAAATAAATATTAAATCAAATAAATTCAAAAATTGTCTAGTTAAAAATAAAAATAGTTAATTTAAATTAACAAGTTAGTTAATTTATTATTTATAGTTTTGAAGCTAAAAATCTGTAAAAAGTTTTTGAGTTCAATAGTCTATTAAAAATACAAATGAAAGTAACCATAAAATTAAATTTATATTTATATTACTTAAGAATTTAAATAAACTAAAAAAAATGAAACAAAAAAATTAAAAACACAATAAATTACAAAAAGCTTAAAACATTTTAAAATAAACTTAAATAAAGAGAGAAAAAAGTGAAGACAAACAAAATTGTTTTAAGTAATATTTAAGTAAAAGTTTTAAGTAAATTAAACATATTTTCATTACATTTATAAAGTAAATTGTAGTATATATACAAATATTGTTTGTTTTATTCTTCGTTCAAATTATTTGAAGTGAGAAAATGTTTTAGGTTTGTATGTCTTTTACTCTTCATTAGCAAAAAATCGATAAATTTTTCATTTGCTTTAAAATGACAACTCTTTAGGGCAGTAGAAAAAAGTGGTAAAAATGGATCAGATATTTGGCATTAATTTATATGTTATTCGATTTAAATGAAATTTCATTCTATTAAAAGACTTTAAGACACTAACAAATAACTCCGCGATTAAAGAATTCTTTTTATACGAGGATTTTGCTTCTTTATGCTCAGGGGAATTTTAGAATACAACCTATTGGATGTGCTGGGTTATAAACATTGACATATGCTTTTGATTCAAAGTCTGATTTTATCGATTTTCTAATATATTATAAATGTAGTGATTTTAGGTTTAGTGTAAAAACTTGTTGTTATGTTTGATGTGAATGAAGAAAAAAAATGTACAAGTGTAATTTATCTGAATAAACGAAGTCAACTAATTTGTGAAATTCATTTCGATTGAATGAATTGACGATATGTTGAGAACAATCAACAGAAGCTTTTGGCAAATATTTAACTTTCAAACATTCATTTGAGCGCAAAAACAGTGTTTTATATATTTATTTAATCCCCTATTCTTTAGTTTTTGTCCCCACATATGGAAGACTGTATTCTTATTTTTACGGCTCATTTGTCACATCTTTGAAAACGAAGCGCCAGTTTTACAATTGAAAAGAGAATAAGACAACACTCGACTGACTTATTTCAATAGAATAACTCATTGGAAGAATAGTGTCTTTCATACACTCTTTCATTCATCTCAAACCAAACACAAGAGTCAGAAGATGTGATCCACTTCTTTAAACAGCATATTGTGGTCTTGTGTTGCAAAAGGCGAGAAACGAGCGACAAGTCATACGACACCGAATATAATTGAAGATTATATATATTCACAACTTTTTCCACAGTACTTGCTTTCAGATATTCTGTGCAAAGGAATTGTTATTTGCTTTTATCTTATAAATTGTGGAACATTAGCGCCTATACTTCGCTCTCAATATCTGTTTAGCCATTGTTTCACATTTTGTTGCCTTCTTTTGTTGAATATCTTATACACTATTCTGTACTACCATTTGTTTTAGGAGTTGTGTTAAAAGAATAGGTATTTTGTGTTCAACATTAGAGAACATGGTTTAGAACTTACCCAAACAAACTAACATTTGAATAATTAAAATCTGAGAAAAGATATTTATGTTGTGATTCAACATTACTCCCAACGATATGCTGTTCGTCCGATCCGTCATTTCAGGCGAAACAATAGTACCAAAAGTTTAATCCTTAGAGAGAATACTATTTCAAACAATATATACAACGACTTATATAACGACAAAACTCTTTTTCTGAGGAAAAACTTTTGTTTTAATAGTTCCACACTTTTAAAGTTACAAAAAAATAAAACAAAAACTTATTTTAGAAGAAAAACTTTTCGACTTTAATTGGTTTTTGTCTTTTTGTCAAAAGAAAACAATTTTAACACAAAAACTAAAAACTAAAAACAATTTTGTCTTTTCTTTTAAAAACAGAGTGAAGTCGATATAATAGAGAGTATTATCCAATGGATTCACTTCATATTCACACTTTTGATGATAAACTCCAAGTCTAGGGTTGACTCATATTTGGAATTTAAGTTTTATAATCACTAATTATATGAATTGAATGGAAAAACAGATTTAAGGGAAAACTTTGTCATCACTTTTGAGTTGTAGTAAAAATGCGGAAAACTTATTGAATAGAAAATATGAAATGAGAGGCCTTTCGTTCAAACATATCGAGTGCTAAAAGTATGTATCGCTCGAAGAATAGAGGAATCGAGTGATCACTTACAACAAGACTGTGATGCAAGTGTTCGCTATTCATACAGTTCATGCGTAGTACCTGACACTGGCATCGATTCCGACGGATTGTGCAAAGGATTTCTCACACAGAATGCGATGACCACTATTTCGCATCAACTTTAAGAATGAGTCACTCATACTCTTATAAATGGTTAGTCATCTAAAAATATATAAATTTATGGAAAGTCATATCTATTTTTTTAAAAAAAATGTATGACTTCCTTTCGATCAATAGATTCAGTTTTAGAATAAACAAACATTTATTTTATATAATAGAGTAGTAATGAGTAGTCGACACAACACTTCAATTTCACCAAAATCTTAACTTTTCCTTAATTGATTAAAATGGAACTTTACATTAAACATACTTGGGCATAATGTAATGCTATTGGGATAACTAGGTATTACAGATGAGCAGAACATATATCATGAACAATATGCTGTAAAAGCACTATATGTATTATTAATAAGTGGCAGGGATGGTCAAAGGAGGTATTTCGGAATTGGGAAAATTGGGCAAGAGCAATCCTTCGAAAAAACGGGAACCAATGTCAAGTTTTAAGACCAAAAATAACGGTTTTAGACAAAAACCTTTAATTTTTGACAAAAATGTTTTTTAATTATATAAAATTTGCTTAAATTTGATTTTTAAAAATATTATTCAAATGATTCATATTTTTAAAAATTAGCAATTTTTGATGCTTACAAAAATACCTCCTTAATAACCGCCTAGTTTTTACCCAGAATACCCCCTCCCACCCCCTGGAATCGAGACCTTGCTCCATCCCTGGTAAATGGACATGCTTATAATTTATTAATCAATTTCTAGTTAATGAAAAGGTATACAAAATATTGAGTGAAAGCTATAATTATTTTTATTATTATAAATGTAAGCAAAAGTAATTCCCATTCATTTAAGACCTGAAATAATGGAATATTTCATCAGAGAATCTATAATTCGATACTAAAACCGATATTTCTATTAAATAATGCGATAAAAAGATATCTTTTTTTATCGTATTTCAGTTAAAATAATGAATTAATTTTCAATAAATATAGTCATTTATATCACAATAAATATTATATTTAATACTTTCTTAATATTTCTAATATTTGTTTAATAACTACTTTTATGTCTAACTAACGATTCTTCAATATTTTTGATTTTTCAATATATTTTAAAAACGTGTCGACAATATTTGGATAATATTTTTGTCTCATTTAATTATAAAAGACATAAAAACTTATTAATAAATACATAATAAATAAAATAATAAAAGTTGTGGTCATTTCAAAAGACGAAGAAATAAATGACAAGTTTTTGAAAATCATTAAAAGTGAAGAGAAGTGACATCTGTTGACAACAAACGTATGTAAAACTTATCGATCGATGGAATTTCAAAGGTGTAAACCTGGAAGTTATTGCTTTAAACGTTAGTAGAGGTCAGCACTAAAGTTAAGTGAATGGTTTGACTGCAAAATGAAAGTATAATTTTGTTGATATTTTTTCTAAAAAATTAAAGGAAAAGAGGAATAAAAGTTTTGCAGTTTTGTATACATTGTAGAGCAAAGCAGACAATTATTGGTCAGATTTTATACAACTTTTCCGGTGTTAACGAACCGAAATCGTCAACAAATATATAAATGGATTTCAGTTGAAGTGTAGAACCAAATGCTGTAAATATTGTGATGTCTTCTAACAAATAATCAGATCTGACGACAATTTGGTCACCAATTGATTGGAAGACATTGTCCTATGATGTCGGACTCACTCAACCGTAGGAGCCATGAATTTCGTTCAGTTTTTCAATACGACAATAATGAGAATCATTCCCACAATGAGACCAACGATGAGCTCCTACTGGAAGGACATCAGTGGGAATATGAAGAGATTACTCTCGAGAGGGGAAACGCCGGCCTCGGCTTTTCCATCGCCGGTGGTATCGATAATCCCCACATTTCAAATGAGCCGAGTATTTACATAACGAAACTGATTCCGGGCGGCGCCGCCTCTTCTGACGGTCGTCTTCAGGTCGACGACATTATCCTAAAAGTGAATGAATTTGATTTAATAGAAGTCCCGCACTCTTCGGCCGTCGAAGCCCTGAAACGCGCCGGAAATCGCGTCCATCTCTTAGTGAAGAGAAGGAAATCAATTCAAATGACATCTAATTATCAATTATTGGAAATCGAGTTATTGAAAGGCAATAAAGGGTTGGGTTTTAGTATTGCCGGCGGTATCGGTAATCAACACATCTCTGGAGATAATGGTATTTATGTGACTAAAATCATGGAGAGCGGTGCCGCACATCTCGACGGAAGGCTAGACGTCGGCGACAAATTGATTGCTGTCGACGAGAAAAATCTAGAGAATGTGACCCATGAAGAGGCCGTCGCCACTCTTAAGGCCACTGCAGACCGCGTCTTATTAACTGTTATCAAATACCGACCACTGACTCCCGTTCAGCACAATATGGTTTCCCATTACACAAATCGCAGTCATTCTTCACTTTCGGGCACCGCTTCCATCGGAAACATTGCTTTAGTGGAACCGATAGCAGTCTCTACCCGTTCACTACAAACTCCTCCATTAAATCAGTTACAAACAGACTATTCTTCAGATGTCTTCGCCTCGAAGTCAAGTATGAATACACCAAAAGCCTCGAGTGAAGAGGATATGACTCGAGAGCCCCGACGAGTGGTTTTAGCTAAAGGTGGCACTGGTTTGGGCTTTAATATTGTCGGCGGAGAAGACGGAGAAGGGATATTCATATCATTCATTCTCGCCGGCGGTCCGGCAGACGTGAGCGGAGAACTGAAAAGAGGTGATCAGGTCGTGTCTGTCAATAGTGTAGACCTCAGAGGAGCCACTCATGAAGAGGCCGCTCAAGCCTTGAAGAGCGCCGGACAGACCGTTACTCTCATTGTTCAGTACAGACCAGAAGAATATAATCGATTCGAAGCTAAAATCCATGACTTAAGAGAACATATGATGATGAACACCACCGGAACTCTCCGGACATCTCAGAAAAAATCACTTCATGTTAGAGCTCTCTTTGATTACGACCCGTTACGTGATTCAGGTCTGCCGAGTCGTGGACTACCCTTTAGATTCGGTGATATTCTTCATGTAATAAACGCATCGGACGACGAGTGGTGGCAGGCGCGCAAACTGCTACTTCATGGCGAAGAGGAAACCGGATTTGGTATTATCCCTTCCAAGAGAAGAGTCGAAAGGCGAGAGAGGGCTCGACTCAAATCCGTTAAATTTCACGGAAAGAATAACTTTTCGTCGAACGGAAAGATGTCGACAATAGACCGGAAGAAAAAGAATTTTTCGTTTTCCCGAAAGTTTCCGTTCATGAAATCCAAAGACAGTAACGAAGACGGATCTGACGGGGATAGGGATGTGTCGCCCACTCGTGATGTGGCCAACGCTTCGTCGACGATATCAGTTCGAGAAGCGGTGGCCGCGAGCGCCGACTCAGAACTTAATTTATTAAAAGGTGACGAAATTATACTTTCTTATGAAGCGGTCGTTCAACAAGAAATCAGTTACGCCCGACCTGTGATAGTGTTGGGACCCATCAAAGACCGCATAAATGACGACCTCATCAGCGAATATCCCGACCGGTTCGGGTCATGTGTACCCCACACGACTCGTGCCAAACGTGAATTCGAAGTGGACGGACGTGACTACCATTTCGTGTCTTCTCGAGAACAGATGGAAAAAGACATTCAAAATCATCTATTCATTGAAGCGGGTCAGTACAACGACAACCTCTACGGAACATCTGTTGCGTCAGTCCGTGAAGTGGCCGAAAGCGGCAAACATTGCATTTTAGATGTGAGCGGAAACGCTATAAAACGCCTACAAGTGGCGGGTCTGCACCCAATCGCTATTTTTATTAAACCGAAATCAGTTGAGTCTATACTTGAAATGAATAAACGTATGTCTGAAGAACAGGCGCGCAAACAATACGAAAGAGCCGTCAAAACAGAACAGGAGTTCGCAGAATATTTTACAGCAATAGTGACCGGCGATACGCCCGAAGAGATCTATGCAAAGGTAAAGCTCGTGATTTATGATCAGTTCGGACCAACTATTTGGGTGCCCGCGAAGGAAAAACTTCAATGACTCACTTATTGACTATTTTAAACATTAAATGGAGGGTCAGTTAAAGTACTAATTATTATAATATTAGAAGAAATTAATTAATAATTGATATAAAACTTGAAATAATAGACAAAAACCTATTATTGGTTTCATTCGTTTTATTTATTTATCGATTTTTTCATTCATTTTTTCCTGCATTCAATCATTACGTTATGAATATTTCAGTTCTTAAGACTTAATTAGAGTTTAAAACTGAAATTAATGGATGTTTTGATCAGTTTTGAGGGACAGTACTAATGATGTGCTAATTAATTGTTCGCATAAATGCCAAAATAGTTGATAATTTGTTCGAAAACATTGTCTACTTCT
The DNA here is from genome assembly GCA_034700165.1 of Galumnidae sp. Gr-Ori-00277. Lineage (NCBI taxonomy): Eukaryota > Metazoa > Arthropoda > Arachnida > Sarcoptiformes > Galumnidae > Galumnidae sp. Gr-Ori-00277. The sequence goes on along the minus strand of JAQIXI010000114.1, from coordinate 16,527 downwards.
TCGATCATTTATTAGCTTTTGATTCCTTTCCCACCAAAAAGTCATCTCAAATATGGGTAGAATTGATTTACAAGTTTTTAATCAAATTGTCTCCGACTCTATACTAATGTCGTTTAATAATAATAATAATAATAATAATAATTATATTAATAAAGAAGAAATTGTGTCTCAAAATGAAAATCAAATATAGATATAATTCCGACGAATAAAAAGACAATTCGGAGGAATAATTCATATCATGTGATAATCGAAAAATTGCATCAAATGTTGAAAAATACATATTATTTAAATACATCGCATCTCAAAGAAGACATAAAGAGATCATCAAAAGAATGTTTATTATTATTAATATTAATATTTGTGCAAAAAAATTGTTGGCAAAAGTGCTAAACCTATTGTCAATGAATGGCAACTATTATTAGAAGCAATTCATCGCCAATACTATTGTTGAATAAGAATAAGAAACTGTTGAATCAATTCTTTAATAATTTTATTAATTTTTATTCCTTTTTTTTATTTTAATTAATGATTTACTGATAGTTATGATCAAAATATTTACTTAAAGATTATTTGATTACTATTTATATATAATTTTTTTTTTAAAAATCAGTTCAAATGAAATTGATTTTTGTTTTTCTCCTCTTTTTTTATAATTATTTTAAATATTGTTTTTAATTATGTCTTTAGTTTTAAATTTAAGCGAAAAAAATTAAGAAAATGGGAAATAATAATTGTATGACAACTCATATTAAATATACTTTTTTTGTGCACTTTTTATTCAAATGTTTTCACTCAATTGGATTCTCTTTTTATTTTTCAATCAATTCATTCATTCATTGATTCATTGATTCGCTTTTTCTTTCAATAAAATTTCAAAACCAATAAATTTATTTTGACTTTTATTCTAAACAAAAAATGTTTAATAAATTAATTCATTGATTTTATCCATAAATCAGATTTTATGACCGCTTTTTCTAATTAAATGTTTATAAAAATGGTTTTTCATTAAAAAAAATGTTTTTAGTACTTATCAGCGGTGATAAACTTTATTTAAATATTTGAACTAGGTAAGCAAAAGGTAACATATCTATGCAGTTTTATAAATTATCTAAAAACAAGGATTAAAATTAAGAGGTTTAAGGGATTAGTTGACGAACTAATGACAATCCATTCAATGAATTAAAGCTTTATTTTCCTTATTATTGTTAATTAATTCCTTATAATTTTGTTTTTTTTTATTTGAACTTTAATTTCCGATTAAATCATTTCATTATTAATTGAATGAAAACAATTCATATGAATTTTGATTTATTTAGGGATTTCCTCCAATAGAAAGGACTCCGATTATTGTGGGGGCGATTCTCCCACTCATTGCGTAACCACTGAAGAGAAAAAAAAGTTGGAAATATTATATTCGTATAAATTTTATACATTTTATACTAAAAAATGAAATCAACAGACGTTTAAACCAATCATATAATTCTGATAAGGAATTGATTTTCAATACATATATTTTTTCGTTTAATTAATGATTTAAAACAGAAGTTTTCATTTTTTTGCTCAGCACTTAACTCAGTGAAGAATAAAACCATTCATATCTCGTCTTGCAAACATTTTTTGCTTACTCAAAAAGTAAATACAGAAAAAAAGTAGTTTCGATAAAATAATTAAAATTATTAGAAAAAAACAATTGAAAGAAAACAATGAATTATTGAATATAAGTAATATCCGGACAATAAAAATAAAAATAAAAATTTCTAATTTAAAAAAAATAAGTGTTCAGATGAGACAAATTTATTTTCCACTGAAATAGTGGACAAAATTGCAAATCAATATTAAAAAGCTGTATTTCCAAAGCATTTATTGCTTGATATAAACAATACTCCTGTGATTCTTGATTAATATCAAAGCATTTTTTCGGGCCATAAGTTCTCTTCAATTCTATCATAAATTTAGTGAAATTTTAGCTCAAAAATACAAAGAGTATAACAAAGAGAAGCGTCACTTATGTTTAATAATCCGAAACAATGAGAGGAATACCATAATACCAGTCTATCTCTTCTTCAAGAGTAGAATTACTTCAATTTTTTTTAAATATTGGGGGAAATACTGTTTTACGCTTTATTTGAGAATATTGTTATCCAAATGAAATCATATTTCAAAGACATTTTACTTTTCATTCTTTTCAGAGATTTTAATAAAAAATTTACTTCAATTGAGAGTTGATTTGATTTTTTTTTTGATGTTTTAATAATAATATTAATTAATTATAATCGACATTAACTTTAATCATGTAATCAATTTTACAGATGATTTTCGGAGGGAAAACATATTCAGAATATTTACAAATTAGTTAATTATTATTAATTATTTTTTTTATATAAAAACAAATAAAAAATGAGAAAATTTTAGATAATTCTAAACGAATGTAAATAAAATTGATTTAAATATAATATAACCAAAAATTGAATCAATATTTTAAGGCCACTATATTTTCCTGCAAATCAAAGAGCAAAACAAGAAATAATTAATGATTTTTTGCTGTCAATTGTATTACTATTAAATGGGAAAATAAGTATTTTTCTATTTTTTCTGAATATTATTGATAGCAATTCATACCATATTGTGCCAAATGACTGCTCGACTCGACATTAGAGGACTGGGCCTCAAGTATTTCTTGATTGTAGGTTCGAATAATTAGATTCTCTTGAAATTCAGCGATATTTCTATGAAATATTGAAACACATCTTAGTTTTAGTTCTTCTATTTGGAAATGTTTTCTCTCCATTCGTATTCTGAGCCCAAGTATGAGAATACCCGTCTCTTCGTTCACATATCGGATTAAATTACTTTCATTGACCTGTAATTTGATTTTTTTCAACAAAAATTAATTCAAAGCGTGAAATGCTTTTTAATATAAAATTTTTATATTTTTGTTTGAGTTCTGTCCTCCGACTCAAACTTTTGGCCGACGAATAGAATTTCATTGAAAGAGTAATTCCTAACAAAAGTTGGGATAAAAACATTTTGACAAACAATGGGATCAATAAATCAAAAGTTTTCTTCTGTTAAATATGTTAACGTCTATTCGACCCAATGGTTGTCTTTTGTGTTAAATCCCTTTCGGTTCCGACAAGTTTTAGCCAAAAATACTTTGACATATATTTTGATATCTTTACAAAAATACAAGACTAGCACTGAATCATTGGAAATGTGTTCCAATCAATTCAATAAAGGATTTATCCAATGATTTCTCACTTTTTTTCTAACTTTGATTTCTTCTATTAATGAAATTCTGAGTCTAAAAAGTATTTAGTTTTTGCACAGAATATCGCATTTTTCTCACTTAAGAATCGAAATCTGGTTTTGGGAGAAGTAATACAACTATAGATAGTTTGTGACAAAACGTGTGATATTAATATCGATGTTTATGTATGTGTTTATGGAGTGATCAAAGTCAAGATGATGTCAAGTGATGCTTACCTCGACATTCATGACAAACCATTTGAGTTGAGCGTCGTGTGCATTAGTAGTGCAGTTCACGTTCAGCACTTCATTCACGTCATAACTTTGTTTAACACCTTTTATTATAGGAGTTTCTCTGTTCGGTTGCAAAGACCAGTCTATTCGACGGTTTTGAATGATTTGACAGAAGGTTTTGAATAAACAAAACAAAACAAAAGAGACATTCAATGAATTAAAGGAATTTTCTTTTTCTGCAAAAACTGGCGCTGAATATCAATTGAGTGAACGGTTGGGCACAAGGAATACACAGCAAATACTTATGAAAAGTGCCACACATTTAGGATTGAAGTTAAAAATAGAGTATTTTAACGCTCCAAAGATTCTATGAAATCCTAAACTATTTCTTATTTTTGGGCCAAAAAATTTCATAAATCATTTCTTAAAACTATCGAATTTTCAAAATAATAGATACCTTTTTATGTTTTACTTATACTTTAATGTACTCTAACTATAATTTCGGGACAATAAATATCTGTCAAAAATACAATCAAAAAGAAAATTACTTTTCAGTCATAAAATCAAATTCTTGAGAATAAATTCAATTATTAATCTCTCAAATGCTTTAAATTTCAATAAAAAAAAACTTTTTTTAAATGACTCTAAAAATCTCAAAAGAATTTAATCCAAACTAATAGTCGTTTCACTCAATACGTTATGAAAAGAAGTTATAAAAAGCGTGTTTTTTCATACCTTTCCTCCACGAATATGAACTTCTATGAGACTTATTTCTTGCGTTACCGGCGATCACATTCTCTACGGCTTCGAACTCATAAACCAGTGTTAGAGTTGCTGTACAGCGAAGATTCATAAGACCCCGATTGAAGTAATTGGGAGTGGCGTATATTAAAAGACCTAATTTACTGCTTTGCAAACCATTGGAATTAGTTTTAGGCGGATAAAGGATCAACTGATCCGGAGATGCCTTCAAAAGAGAGTTCAAATGAAACCAATTTTTGAATTATTATTGTTTGAAGAAAAAGAGATTTGAATCCAAATTCCGGATAAAAAGTGAAAAAATACAATAAAGTGATGCAAAACTAAATCCTGTCTCTGAAAGCCATTTAAATTGTCTTTCCTTTTGAGCAAAACTTGTATTTCAGATCAAATTTTGATTTCGAACTGAATTACAAAATCGACAACAAATAGAAGACAACAAATAAAAGTCTAAAATTTTTGTTCAATTCTTACGATATTGTCATTTATGAACCAATTGAGTCGAGGATAAGGTCTTCCATCGCCCGATTTACAGCTCAAATTGATCTTATCGTTTAAGTCATATAACGGTTCCGAGCCCTCAATCTTGAGATTCTCCTGCGGCAGAACTGACACAAAAAAAGAGTACAAATAAAACTACTTCTGATAAAAAGTCGAATGCAATGAATGAATGAGAATAAGAAAAATCTGTAAAAATTAGATTAAAATATTCTGTCTTTTTTTCTCGTCTGATTCCTATTGTGAAGGTTGTGCTCGACTTTATTAACTCTACTCTAATTATGATAAGTTAGTCCCATCTGTTCCACTAATTGTTAATTTCAATTAAACATAAGAGGAGAACAAATGAAAGTTTTTCTCATTCAATGATTAATGACTATCGAAGAGACCAAAAGACAAATTCAATGATAACTGAATTATATCTAAGAAACTGAATCACAATTAGACCTAATTTTTCAAAAAGTTTTACTGAAATATTCGAATAATTAGGTTTGAATATTAGAAGAAAAACAATGGGATTCCACTCCAATGGGACCACAATTTATAGGCAGTGAATGTCTATCGTCTCAGTACACAACAATTCATTCATTCATTATTTTGACAAAAAATTTCATTAAACATAATTTGTATTCAAAAGTCAAAAGCATGTAATCCATTTCAATTGTTTGTTTGCACAGCCTTTTTACTCTTTTCATTCTTTCTAATCATTTATTTACTAATTGTTTTCATTATTTTACAATAATTTCATAAAACATTCCTTTAAATCAAATTTAATTTTCACGAATTTCTATAAAAATAAATAAAACTGTGAATCGATTTTATTATTAAAGCGATGTTTGAATCGAAAGGTCTTTCCTTAAGAAATTGCTATTTTTCTGTCACAACAATTGATAGCATTTTCTTCTATGAATAAGACTTTTTTCAAATCTATTAAATTTTCTTTGAGTTAAATGATTGTAACATTTTTTAAAGAAAAGGATTGATTTGTTTATAGTTTTCATAAAAATATTTTTTTGATTTTTGACTATATTTTCATTGAAAACTATTTTGTCTTCAATTCGAAATATTTTATTATTTTATGACTTTTTGTTTAACTAATAATTTTCTTGAATTAATTGAAAGTAGAAAATGACTGTTAATTAATTGAGTCAATTAGTCGACAGTGATTTGATAGGAAAGGGTTAAACTAAGTTTAAAATAAAGAAAATGATGCGAATGACTGTTTCAAAAGATGTCCATTGGGTTCACAATTACTGATTCATCTCAATTGAGACTAATTTTTGCCTAAATATCGATTAGTTATCATTAGAATTGTAATTCTGAAGCATTAGTTTTGATCATTGGATCGATGTTTGAAATTAGGGCTTCGTTTGGATCAAACATTTGATAAGAACTTCGATTTCTAAACAACTCATTGTTTTCTCTCAACATTTGTTCCATTCATTCATTCATTTATCACTATTTGTGTGTATTTTATATAATTTAAACTTTAAATTCTTGGCACAAATCAAAGACTTACCATAAACTTTCATTAGTTGTTCACTTCTGACGGTTGAATAAGAGGGTCCTATAATTACATTTCAGACAATAAATCAAAATATGATTTCAATTTATGAATCAATGAATTCTAATATTAAGTGTTTATTGTTTTTTGTGTTTCTCTTAATTTATTTATCAATTGATTGATTGTCGAACAAAAGATTCTTTTACTTAAATTCCGATCAAAACTTAATATCTTATCATTTTGTTTGATATGTTTTTCTGTTGTTGTGATTATCATTAATATTAATAGTGATATGTCGTGACCTAATCGTGACATAACCTCAACTCATCATTCATTAAATATCTAATCAACACTTATAACAAAATCGCAATTCGTTTCAATAGATTGCGAGTGAAAAAGGATTGGTTGGGAATAAACAAAACAAGAAAGTATTCCACAAATTATTGGACACAAAAACCTATTATAGGAGAAAAAAGTATCGATAATTCAATAAGTTTTGCGATAAGTCATTGTTTAAAACAAAATAAATGCTTATTCAGTCATTATTTTCTCTTAACATCGTATCAATCATTTGCTGAATTCGGATATTTTTAAACACAAATAAAACTAAATAAACACAACATTTGTTTCACTTTCTTAGCCCTCAAAAGCAAATAAAATCCGTTTCACAGAATAATTATTTGATTATAAATACATAAAAATAATTGAGTTTTTGTTTTTATTCCACAATTTTTCCGATAAAAGGGATTCCATAGAATTCTAGGAATTTTTTCGTGAACTTTGTATATAAATATTTGGCAAATATTCTGTTCAGAAAAGATACCTTTCAATGGGTTCTATACATATGATTATCATTGAATGTCTTGAAATTGTTTTGCTTTTGATAAACAAAATATTCTTATCATTTATTTATTGATATACGAATTGAATATATATTTACTTCAAACAAATAAAAGTATCCCTAAAAGTTTTTCCCATTTTCCCAGAATTCTTTCACAAAATAGATATCAAATATGTATTAACTCTGAAATCAGTTTCAATATTTCAATATTTATATTAAAATCTTTAAATTTTTAACTTATGATTATAAATAGTAGCCAAGGTGATAAAAGTAATATTTCCTTGTTTGAAATATCATATAGAATCAGATTTTTATATTAAATATTAGAAAAAATGTTTTTCATAGAAAAAAGGCTCTATAAACTGTACTATTTCATTTTTATTTTAAGGGAAATGGGGTCACAAACCTATTATAAAAACATAAATTTTGTTACTTATATTTGCAAATAAAAATAAAAGTAAAACACATTTTAATTTAATTAAAAATAATTTAATGGATAATAAAAATATTTTCAAAAATATAAATATATTTATCAAATATTTCTAAAATCCTAAAAAAATTGTTGGAAAAAAAAGTGTAAGAGTGTAAGAGTTGGGCCAATTGTCAAATGATTTTTGTAGTGAAGCCGAGGATTTTTTTTTTCTCTATTATCCAAAAACTGTTTATCATTTTTAATAGTATTTTTGGTCCATTAGTTTCTCAAAGTTATTCAACACATCCTTCAAAATCTTTTGAGATTTCGGGGAAAATAGATTTAAACTTAAAATTGAATTTTCTTCCCAACAAAAAATGATTCATAGCTTATGAATCATAAAACTATGAAAAACTCTAATAAATAGATTTTCAATTCATTATTCACTTTTACCTTTTATAACACGAAAGATATTATATATAAACTTGTAGTTTCAAATTACTCTTGCCAATTTTCCCGTAACCCTGTCTTTTAACATCAATTCCAGTGAAGTCAACTCTATTAGGATTGAGTAAAATCTCATTAAACTTATCTCTGACTCGGAATTAATTGATACTAATTATCGATATCTCAATAAATTCCACCAAAACTTTTCGATATATTTTATATTTAATTAAAATTTGGGAAAACCGTTATTATTTCTATTTGTACTTGGCAATAATTATAATGAAAAACTAAATAAATATTTAATAGTTATTAATATCAAAATAGGATATAAATGGGAATTTAATAATGGTATAAAAAATATCGACAAAACCCATATTTTTAGTTTCAATTGAATGCTTTATTGCCTCAAATAAAGCATAAAAATGTATTTAAGTTATTTATATACAAATTATTTTATATTATTTTAAGTTTTCCATAAAAAAGAGCATGCTCACTTAATATTTATTTGGTTAAAAATTATTTAGTTATTTATAATACCAAAACTTTACTAACTTTGGTTAATAATAAAAAAGCAAATGTGAGCATGGGTAAATCGAAAGTTTGTTGAAATTTCGCAGAAAATTCCAACACTCTAGCAGGGATGACAAAAGAAAGAGACTGAAGGGGGTGCAAGGGTAGGGCATTTTGGGTAAATCTCGACAGACCTAATGCTTGTGCATAGATGTAATGTTAAAGTGTTCCAATTTTAGAGGTATTTTGTTTATTTTTTCTCCAAGGGGGTATTTCGGAATACCCACCCTTTTGCCATCCCTGTTAGGAATAATTTCAATTTGTGATTATATCAGTAATGGAAACTAATTTTGAGAAATTTTGTTTCTGACTAATAACTAATTATTCTAATAACTTTTTGAACCTAGATTACTTGATGCGACCCAAAGCAGATAACCAGTGAAACAATAAGAAAAATAAAGTATAGATTTTAGTTTATTTTAGTTTTTTCTGATTATAAATGAGGACCAAATCTATTTGAATAAAAGTAATTGTCTTTCGTTCGAATTCATATCGAATAAAAACTTTTGCTTAAAAAATGGTATATATTTTATGGCTAATTGTCATTCAGAATATGTTTTAGTACCGACAGTTTAGTAATTGATTTTTCAATAAATGAAATTATTTTTAAAAATGTTTTGATGTGTAAATGTTGTGTCAATTGGTATGACATACGTTCGGCGCTGATCTCACAGGCGTACATCCCATCCGAGTACTGCAAAACAAAGTCGAGGTTCAGTTTATGCGATGCATATTTGATTGAATTAATTTGATAAATGACTCACCAAATCAGTATAGGTTAGGAAAGCATGACTAGCGTTCGAACGGTTTATCTGATTGTAAGGAAAAAAAAGTCAAAACTATTACATTTGTTATCGAATTCATTAAATACGTTATTCACTATTTATTAAATGTTATTTTGTGTCTCCAAATACCTACTATTTATCTGATGAGTTAATTAATGTTCAAAATTAAATATATAATCTAGTCCATTTATTGGACAAATGTTTGTGCCATACAGTGAACGCATTTATGTTCATTACATAAAACTATGAGACACACGAAAATAGAGTCGAGTTCTCCTCCCCATAGATTAGAAATAAAACATAAAGGATTGACTTTTGATGTGAAATATCGTGCAGAGAGTCTTTTCCAGTCTTTTATCGTGCGTTTAGATATGAGGCTAATCTGCCTTTAGTTTAGTTGGAGGTGAGGTCACACCCAACTCTTGCAGTTCTCCCAATGCACTCTCTATGAACATAATCATTAGGATCAGAATAAGAGACACATATCATAGGGAAGGCCTCATACCTAAAGGTAGAGAACACTAATATAAACTCTAATACCAGTACTCAACCACTCTTTCATTATATTCCTTTCCCTCAATAGTTCTAATTTACTTTTAAAAGCATTAAAAAAATAAGATATAATTGTATTAATATCTCTAATATAGAGAACAAAAATATATATTATATTTGATCGAAGAAAACGACTCAATCATTCATTTTTCGGGTCACTGTTTGTCATTAATTCAATACTAAAAATAGATTCCGTTTCGCAAAAAAAAACTCATATTTTCTCTGCTTTTTTGACAAAATAATCTCTAAAAGCGATCTAATTATGAATATATAGTAACTGTCAATAAAATCATTGTTTGATAAGAGAGATGTTCCGCATATTAAACCTGTTTTTACAAATTAAATGACAAATCCTTTTCACTGAAAATAAAAATGTATACTAACGTCAACGTAAGCGCCCCTTAGTTTGAGTGCCTGTCCCGGACGAGGCATTTCTGATGGTAAATATCTGTAGAACTCAACGTAATCCTTATAGTATTTGACAGAATAGAGTTCGTCCTCATCCAAATCAAAATTGCAGTGCAGGACAACGGGCTGTCCCTTTGCGACGGCCGCCGGCACTTCGAAACGGTTTATACGCAAACAAACAGATTCTGGAATTAAATGAACTGATTGTTAGACAACTGAAAAGACTTGTATTTACGAATGAAAGACAGAACAACATAACGGATAACTCAGATTAATGTATGCGAAGCACAAACACAGCTCTTATTCTATTTAATTAGTCTATAATTACCGAAACTTTTATCTTTTCTCTACTTTTTTTTGCCCAACTCTTAAGAATCGCTTTTTGTGTTGTGTTTTGTGTGTCTGTGGTCTCAATACTAGACTTAATCGTTGAAACTTTTGTTTGGCTCTCAAATTGATTATTTCGTTTCTTTGCTGATTCAGAGATGATCAAGCTAGAACAAGCTAGAGCAGTTTAGAACAATATATAATAGGCTATTATAACCTATAATAAGCCCTTAAGAGCATCTACGATTAAAAAAAAAGAACACGAGTCAATGATCCTGGTAATATTCAATTAAAAAGCAGCAATTCTTGTAATTTTGGTAATTAAGTTCTCTGATTATTAACTATTGATAACTAAAATATAATTTGTTTATATCCATTATCTTAATTTCACTCATTATTCGAGAGATTATTAAAGCGTTCACTTTATTAATAAAGAGTTGTATCGGAAATAATTTACATTTTTATTAAAAAAAGAGTAAAACTATTTTTAATAATTCTTGAAAATTGTTAATAACTTATTAAATAACATTTTGGTTACCATTCATTAACTTAAATTAATTGAGTCATCAAAAGATAATTCAAAAATAAAATTATTTTTTGAAAAACAGATCCACAAAAAAAGTGTACAAAACATGAATTCTTTTGAGAATTAATCGGTTAATCAAAAAGTGGTTTACGTATAAAAAAAGTATTTTTCTTCTAATTATATAAATATTCAATTATTATAAAAATGAGTCATTCATTCATTCACTCAAATTATATTCTTTTGTGGGTTTTTTCTGTTTTATGCAAATTGAAGAAATCATTCCCAGTCTATGGTCGGGGCGTTTCCCACATATTCTGCATTAAATCGATTTATATTATCAAAAGTCAGAAATTAAATAAATCCAATTAAATATAATAACAAATTATTAATTATTAAAGTCTTTCCCAAAAAATATATTCTTAATATAAGGTTTAGTATAACTTAGTTTTCAAACTTTAAAAGTTGAGTCATAGACAATAAATTTACTAAAAAAATGATTTCTTTTTTTAGAAATATATTTTTTTTTTGAATCATTAAAAGTCAGTTTCACATCAATTGATTTTCTTTCAAATAATTCATTTAATTTTTCGTTTTATTTCCTTTTGTTAAAACCATATTTTGTATCCAATATTCGATTTAAACATTTCGTTTCAATTCATAATCAGAGACGTCGAGAGGGAGGGGTTGTCAACAATTTTTAAACCAACGAAATGCAATTCCTTCTTAAAGAAGTTAAAGTAAACTAAAGTATGAGGGCTTTTACTTGACTTTCCCTTTTGGCATCATGGTTAATTTAAAGAAGACTTACCTAAAATATCAATTCGAAATAAGAATTTTCTAGTCATTATATTTTTTGTGCAAGTTCAAACTTAAATTAAATTATGAGGAATTACCTAGAACAAGTTTAAATTCACCGCATCACTGGTTTAAATGTTCAAAACCGCTCTTAAATGATGTGAAATAAATGAAAAATTATATTTACTTTCATAAGTCAATTGAATATAAAATTTTATATAAAAAAATTAATCAAAATTTATGTGAATTTTTGTATAAAAATAAAACTAAAGAAGAAATAAATTTAATTTTTTTATTCACTTGAAATTAAAGTGAATAAAACGATAACCAAAATAAATTGTTTTTCATTTTTTCCTCTGAAAAATTTCATTTCATTTCTCAATCTTTTTATTAAACGTATTCTCAATGAGTAGACATAAAATTTAATTAAAATTTTCAGTGAATAACAGAAATTATAAAATAATTAAAAGTTATTTTTAATTAAAAAATGGATGAATACTTAATTACAATAATTATATAATTCTTGATATAATTTTTGATGAAATTTGTTTGACTCTATTTCTATTAAATATTCCGATCAATAATAATATGCAATAATTGTATGCGATTTCGATAATTTGTTTGATTAAAGCATTAAATATTGATATTAGTTTAGGCGATACAAATGTCGTCTGATTAGTATATAAATTAAATGTCACTGATATACACCACTAAACTAATGACCAAATATATTGGCCAAGATCAATTTATTAAAGTAATGTTCAAATATTTTTTATGATCTTGTTAAAATGAAACATTTATAAAATGTTTTTTTTTCTGAATATTAATAAAATATAAGTTCATTGAATTCATTGAATTTTTATCCTTTCGTTTTGTTTTGACCTCAATTTGAGTGAAATTTTCATTTTGTTTTATAATATTTGACGAAAGAATTGATTCAAAAATCGATTGAAATGCTGTAAAACATATGAAGAGATGATTGCATTAGAATGTCCTTGTTACTCTTTATCAGCCTCTCATCAAAAAGTATATCAATGATAAGCACTCTTAAGATTGCAAATGACAACAATTTTTGTTGAGAATTCACATCATTTCCAAAAGTAAACTCAAACACTATTAAGCGTTTGAATTGAGATTATTGTCATTTAGTCGAGTGATTGTCACTCAGATTAAGTCGAAAATATGTTACTCTTTTGACAAAATATAAATAATATAAATAAAATTCTTTAACTCTTCTGTGCTTTTGATTTGAATCAAATTATAAGTGTTAGAGAAATGTGAGCCAAAATCTATTATAATAATAGTAATAACACATTTGGAGTAATGGTTTTGAGTTACGCTTAGCTGACTCTCGACTACACTTTTGATTCTAAAGAATATAATAATACTCTCCTCTAATGTTAAACATTTGGGAAAATTCAATACAATATTTGAAAAATTGTGAAATTCTAACTCTGAATGTAAGCAAAAAATTACAAAATAATTTCATGTTGTCATTCAAATAACTCTTTTTCAATGACTAAAAAGACCTCTGGACGTCATAAAAGGTTCCGGGCATTCATGAAATTCTACAATAAAATTATCTCTAATAATAGGACACATTTTCTGATCACTTGAATAACGACTCTATCATCAAAAATGAAGTCTAAAAAGACTCTTAAAAAACTAATTATTAAATATCGTTGTCTTAATAATAAAGAAAACAATTAATTTATGGCAATAAATGAAGTTATTTCAGTTATTTCCTCAAAATAGATAGACTTGAAATCTAATATTTCTTGTTTTCCTGTTTCACAATAATTGTAATCAACGGTCAAATAATTAACAGATGAATGCGTTCTCACGAAAGGAAAGATTTATTTGTTTGAATGAATGACTGAATGAAAGGAAAAGACAAAAAAATATAATTATAATTAATAGTCAATACTTGCTTTAAATACGTTTGTAATACTCAAGAGATGAGAACTTTTAAATGCCTTAACATTAAGTCTTTTTAGTTTGAAATGAATATAAAGTTTTCCATTCAATACAAATGCCTTACAGTGAAGAGGCTTTTAAAGAGACATATACTCGAGTTTCACATTAAATGTCGTTTCGCTTCTCTTTTGTTCCTTTTTTAGTGAAAACATCTTTTTATAACTCAAATAACTTTGAAAAAGAGACTAAAATTAAAAGATATGTTTAATAATTTAGTGAAGACTAATATGAAAGGAATTAGTTTTCTTTTAAGTATATTAAATTCTCACATTAAATAACCAAGGCTGTTTAAAGAGAAAATGTATACTTCGTATATTTAGTTGATTTAACAAGACTAAATACTGAGTTTAGTTAAAGAAGCTTACTTCAAACTAAATTAAAATTACTGGAGTTGTTAATTAAAAATAAATGAGTTTAGCTTGGGCACATCATTACCTAAAGCCCAAAAATTTAATTTGACTTTTATCTAAATTTAAGGGAAATTCCAAATTAGTATTGAATGCGAAAACGACTAAAAAGTGAGTAAAGAATATTAAGTTGGAATGCAATTAGTGGTTGATATGAGGCGATGACATAATCGCCGGTCTGTTGGTTGCTATCAAATATTGAATCCCTGTTTTCAATGGATTACTTTCACATATAATATGGTTTTTCCAATTTATTTTTGATCAAATACTTGTGAAAACTTATTTTCGCGTCAATAATCCCGACGCCAATAGTAATGCAACACAAATACAAATATGTTATGACTTGTATTGGGTTTCGATAACATTAATCACATTTGATTCGAAGCGACACAAACTTTTTCAACCGCTTTCTATACATAACACTAATTATTGGTTTCGTTAGTAAAATAATGATATAAATGAACAAATAATTGTATTTCAGGCCATATATACCATTGGAATCACGTCTTAAATTAAAGACAAAAAACATAAAAAACATTGGATGAGATGCAACTGTTCTTAGGCTTCAAAAGGTATGTCTTCATGTTATCCATTGAATTTTGATTAAGTTTTCAAATACTTCTGCAAATTGTTTCCTAATTTAGGGGCTTATTCTGAAGCACTGACTCAGACTTTAATGGAGTTAAGACATTAATCTTAGAATTGGATCGAAGAGAAGGATAACAAAAAATAGACAAATAATTCTTAGGTCCGACCCATTTGTCTGAACATAATCTATAGGTTTAGGGTTTGACCGCTTCGTAAAAAAAGCTGAACATATTTTTGCCTCTCAGAAGACTTGGGCTTAAAATTGAAATAAGAATAAAATAAAATAAAATACAGAAAAACCTAAAAAAGAATAGAAATTTAAGTGAAGTTCATATTTCGCACTAAATTTATGTTAGACTCACAACAAAAAACCGATTGTAATAAAAAACTATTTTTTCGTTTCGCTTCTCTAATACTCAACAAATTTTTTGAGTGAATATGAATTCAATAAAAAGATAGAATCGCCGGACGTCTGTAAAATGAAATGCATTAAATGCTAGACAACTCTTAGTCTGAAAGCGAGTAAAAAATAGGAGAAAAACTATTGCAAGTTGAAAATTATGATAATTGATTTATTCAATTAGCTATCAAAACATCAGCGCAACTGATAAATAATTATCTAAAGTGGTGACAGACCTATGAATTCCAAAATAAAAGCAAAATTTTTTTCGTGTATTTAACACTAAATAACAAAAATATTAAATATTCATTGAGATAATGATATGGCGAACAGAATAATACGATTAAACGAATTATTTTCTCTCATTTGAATGTATATCAGATTTTCCTATAGTTTTGAAATTAGAAAAAAATATTTCGAAGTTTTTGTCAAAGAATTGATCCAATAATGAAAAGTTTGGTTAAAGGCATACATTTGAGAACTGGCTTTCATTTCATTTCATTTCATATGCAAAATAAAATTCAAAATAAAGTTCAGAAAACACGTGAAACGAAGTGAACGGAGAAAAGTGGGAAACAGAAGGCAATACATTTCTCGACTTCTAGTGTTCGTTATTCTGTATAAATCTCTGTAATTCACCGTAAAATAACTGACTCTCAGCTCACTCTTGACTTCTCTGTGAAAAACTTTGATAACAAATAAAAATTTATTTTTTCTGAATCTATTTATGTTGATATTGGGAATCAATGCCTTTCCTTTTCACGTTTTGGTGCCTTTCCTTTCAATTCAATTCGTTATTAAGAGAACAGAAACAATATTTATGGCAAACAATTTATTTTGTCTTTTTTTTTAAAAAAAAAACTTTATTTAACCTCTGATTTGATCTCAAGTTTTTTTTTGCAAACTTTTGGAAAATTCAAAACTCATTCTGAGTTTAATCTATGATTTCTTCATTAAAGTTATCGATGATTTCAAAACAGAATATAATACAATTTCTAATGGATTGAAAGCTTTGATGACTTTATTTTATTCATTTATTATAAGATTTTTAAAAAAAACTTCAATAAATAATAATAAGAATAATAATAAGTTAATAATAAATTGAAATTATAATTAAGTTTGAGAATGAATACAAGTGACTCCTATGTCAGTTAAAATATAACAATTTTATGAGAATTGAGTTAAACTTATTATACGAGAAAACTCACCAAATATTAAATTCAACAAAATGAAGACCAAATACAATTGGAT
>JAQIXI010000113.1:0-35773 GCA_034700165.1 Galumnidae sp. Gr-Ori-00277 | reverse complement strand
CAATAAACTCACAAAAAAGGGTCCAATTTTGTTTTTAAAAATGTACTGATTTATTTGAATCTAGCTATTGGTCATAACATGTACTTGGTCAGTGCATTCAATAATTATAAGAAAATATTATCACCCCTGTGATTCTTTGGGAATCCCTGGTATAGAGTGAAACAGTTATGCGACACAATTAAGTGTAATTATGTGTCACCAGTTAGTAGAAATTAACCTTGACTATTCTTCTTGAATTAAATTAATTCGATTTTATCCCTAGGAATTTGTCGTAAATATTAAATAGGAAATCAATAAAGTGGGTCCTCTGATATTAAAAATGGCAAATTTCATGATATTAATCTTGGTGAATAGAATAAAAATATGTAGAAAATTTGTGTTAAGGATCACTCCTTTACCCGAAAATCGGGTCTTAAAGATTGCATTAAAAGCAGGGATGGCGAAAGAACTCGACTCCAGGAGGGGGTATTTTGGGTAAAACACCCAAAACCTCAACAGATCTAGTGTATTTAATATTTCAGGGTGTATTTAATATTAAGTTTGCCAATTTTTAGGTGTCAGGGGGATTCCGGAATTCCCCCCTTTCGCAATCTCTGATTAAAAGTATTTACGAATAAAATATCAATGAATTCGAGTAAGTTTTAAACTATGAATAAAATAATTAATATTATCATTAATAATAGTTAGTTAAAGCTTTCAAAATTTCCAAGAATTGAACCAATGCTTCAATTACTTTGACATATCAGAATAAATATGAACAAGCTAAAGAATGTGTAAAACTTTTTATTTATGAATTTGCCTTTAGTATTGAGTCATACTATTGACAATACTATTAAAAACTGAAATATTCAACACTTTATAAGAAATATGATTTTCATGAATAAAATATTTTAAAGTTTAAACTTTAATATTGAACTTTTGATTATTTTGTAAACAATAGTAAACTTCATATAAATTCATTAATAGTTCCTAGTAAATACAGTAAATCACCGTAAATCCCAGTAAAATTTTTATTTTTTTAATTTTAAAGTTTTAAGTTAAAGCCAGGTATGGCGAAAGGGGTATTCCGGAATACCCCCTAGGACTTGAAAATCGGCAAAATACCCCCACTTTCCTCTCGAAAAACGAACCCGGTTTTTAGAAATTTTTAAAAAATAATTGTAAAATAATGCGCTAAAAGTGGTATTTAGATGTTTTTTCTTAAAAAAAAAAATCCATAGATTTTCATAATTTTTAAGGTATTTTATTAACAATAAGACCAAAAATTAACAATTTTGGTCAAAAAACTTGTAATTTTTGGCAAAATATGCTTTTTTAACTTAAAAACTTTAATTTGATTATAAGATATTAATAAAACGATTTATAGGTAAAAAATTGGCAATTTTTTGAGGTCTTACAAAAATACCTCTCCTAATACCCCCTGATTTTGAACAAAATACTCCCCCATAGAACCCCCCCCCTAGAGTCGAGTTCTTTCGCCATCCCTGGTTAAAGCCTTAACTATTAATTTGGTTAACTATTAATTTGGTTAACTATTAATTTGGTTAACTATTAATTTTTAATTAACAATAATTAAAAGTACACTGGTCATATGCCGCTGAAATTTTAAATATAAAATCTACTCATTATAAGCTTTCGAATAATATCAAGCTCATTTATACTTGCGAGTCTACCAAGGCATTCCGTGCTTTATGTATTTGCAAATTTTTTCTTTTTCACTCATTTGTGATAATTTTAGTCAATTTTATAGTAATTTAATAAATATTGTATTGATTTTATTAAATGTTTTAAAAGTTCTGATATTAATTCCTTATTATTTTCTAATTTTATTGATTTAAATATACCATAAATCAATTATTTTTATTTTGCTTATAAATATTGAACAATGTCATGCAATTATATCAGAATTATTCAAGCTCAACTTGTTAATTTTTAAAAATAAAACTGATTTAGCTTATTTGACATTTACTAAAATATAATTCAATTCGACACTAATTTTTTAAACTCTTCTCTAAAGTTTTAAATCGAATAAAATCGACAAAAAAGTATTTAAATTAGTTTTTATTAAACAAATAATTATTTTAAGTCTAAATTAAAGACAGTTTTAGATTAAATTAAATTAAAAATTGAATTTAAATTAAAAACATATAAAATGTGAAGAAATGAGTGATTAAATGATTGACTGATTTTAATCATTAGTTTTGATGACAATATGATTAATGGTTGTCATCGATGTCTTCTTCGTGTTGTCCTCCAGCGGCCAATTTTAGCAAAACCTTTCTGACGTCCAAATCGATGGCTTCTGCGACGGCTTTTGGTTTCTTAAAGTTATTGTCATCCATTTGTAGGCAATCAATGATCGGTTCTTCAATTGGACGACAAGGAGTTCCACTGCATAAATAGTTGTCAACCGATTGATTCGCTGACGAGTTGTCCACCACTTCCTCCTCATTCACTTCATTATTAGTGGCTATTAATGAAAATCAATTTAATTAAATAAAATAATTAATTAATAATACTTTGAGTTGTAATCATTTTTCTCAACAACAGATCCTCTAAAGTCAAGCGATTCTTCTGTTCTCCTAATTTATGGATTAAATCTTCGATGAATTTTCTCTCTTCAACCAAATAACGCATTTGTCTTATTTTGTCCCGAATTTCGTCGGCTTTACTCATATTGTATTGGATTTCAATAAAATCTAAAAAATAAATGTAAAACAAAACGATAAAAATGTGTTGACTTTTAAATAATGAAAAATGAAAACAATAACGAAATGCGAGAAAAGAGCCAATCATTGGACGCATTGATCACATGTTTTCACATTTTTGGCGCTTTTATTGCTATTCATTGAAATCATTTGCAATAAATCGCTTCAAATATTTTTTTATCCTTTTATTTAAAAATATATTTTGATTTTGAAAAGTAATCAGATTTTTGTGTTTTTAAATTTGTTTTAATTAAAATTAATTGAAATCAAAGCATTTGATTTGAAATGTTTGGCGACAAAGCAATGGAACTGATAAAGAGTTTGAGCCGCGATAGTAATGATCCGATGCCCGCATATAATCAACAATTAGTCGAAGAACTCATCGAAGAAATGAATGATTTGAACCAAAAAATCCAAGAATTCATTCAAATGTGAGTTTTCAGTCTCTTTTACTCTAAAAAATTACTGAAATTAAATTCAATTTTAAAGAAAAACACTTTTTTTAGTTAAAGTAATTTATTTCTGAATTGAATTAATTTTTGTTAAATCAGTGGATCCAAAGCAACTGAAGACAGGAATTCAGATGACTATCAAAAAAAAGTATTGATGACACAAATCAGGTTTTCTGCTCTTCTTTGGAACAAAAGATGTCTTCTCTCATATCAGTAAACCATTAATTTTTCTTTTTGTTTGAAGTCTTAATTAAAATTCGTTTAATTATTTAAATAATTATTATTAATTAAAATTTGAGTCACAAAATGTTTGACGTTTTGAGTCTCACTTTTAATATAATTTGTTGTATAAAAGCTATTATAGAGTGGAAAAGTTGAAACGATTGCGTTGGGAATTGGGATCAGTTCTGCCAAAAGATATTTCAAGCAATTTATCCGAATCAGAGATTCAGTGGTTTTTGTTATATTCAAACAATTTATCCGATTATATGAATAAATTAAACGAAGGAAAGGGTTTGGATTTGACTCTTCATAAGAAACCCCCGAAAAGGCTATACATTCAAGTAATACATCATTTGGTTATTAATAACTTATTAATTACTCTCTTTTAAGGTTCGGTGTAATACAGAGTACGGAGATTTGGAACTGGAAGACGGAACTACTGTCCTGCTTAGTAAAGATAGCATGGTAAGTCTTAATATTGAATTCTGTTGATTAATTGGTATAATTGTCGGACAGCATTATCTTCCGCTCTCTCAGTGCGAAAAATTGATTTTAGGCGGAGTTTTGGAACAAATCAATCAATAATTGTTTTATTCGACCACTAATTATATAATAAAAAATCAACTCTTAATATAATAATTAAATTTAAATAATTAATACTATATTTAAATACATTTAAATAGTTTGTATACATTTCCTAAAGATTTACAAATGGAAGCATAAATAGAAAAGTTTATAATATTTACTCTAATTTTTAAAATCACAATCATTTGAATGATTTTATTATTATTAAAATATAATTAAAATGGAATTTAAGGCAAACGGAATGAGAGGCAAATCTAGTGAAGGCACTATTGTTTGGAATTATATTAAAAAAAATGGGACTTCGATTGGAATTACTGTTTACTAATCCTCTGTTCGACTAAATTAATTAATTTGTCGGAGTATTGTTGTAAAAGAGTCATCGCTTGAGTCATACTTTCCGGCGGAAGACTATAATTGGAATCATTGTTTGTATTGGAATTGGTATTCGCCGACTGCGAGATAACTGACTGAAGATTTTGAGAGGTCTTTATGATGTTGTCGGCCAACAATTGTTTCATTGGAATATTTCCCGTCTCTGACGAGCGCTCATATATTCTAATTGCGTACTTCGATATAGAGTTCAATTCATTGGCCACGAGTTGACACAAATCATGAGTGACTGTAAAAGAATAATCAAAATATAAAGAAAATATATATGGATTGGCTTACGAGGAATTGTCGATGGATTAGTCATTGAGAGGTCAACCCTTTCATTTTGGATATAAGGCAAAGGAGGGGTTACCCACAAACCACTTCCAGAAGAGGAACTATTACTTCTAATTTTGACCGGAGTTTCTCTTCCGATATGCGATAAATTAAATTCACTTTTTGAAGAACGCATATCATTTGCCCACATTCTTCGCGGCCGACTCTGAGCCTGAAGTGATGCCTCTTTTGTTTGGGGAACGTTTTGAGTGGTAGACGATCGCCGGATTTGTTTCAGAATATTAGGTTTTGGAGGAGTGACGGGTCGGGCGCGAGAGAAAGCCTTTTCATCGTCTGATGACGAAATAGACTCGTCATCAGAGGTGTCTCGTTGTCCGCTTGAGACTGAATTAGCACCTTTTCTTAATGGCGTTGGCGGTGCACTCACACGACCAGAAAGATTAGGTCGAAGGGAATTCTGAGAGTTATTCCACAGACTTTTGCTCTTCAGAGAAATGGTTTGAGATTTAATTGAATCGATTTTACTCAAAGTGTTGGAAGAAGTGCTTCGAGACATTCCTTCACTTGTCTTCAAATCATTGGTTTTGTTATTCTCCCAGAGCGGAGCCGAACCTTAAAATGAATTGAAATTATAGTTGAAATTATAGTTCACAAAAAAAAAAGTTAATCTCTGCTCAGATTTCAAATGTTTTGAATATAAATGATGTGAAAAATGATTTTCGTTCCGCTCTATAATTCAGTTATTATTTTAATTACGAATAATTATGATAAAAGAAATAAAACGATAAGAAATAAACATTTAATTACTGTTGAAATTCAAGTTTAGTTGAGATTTGGCCGAAGGTTTGCGTTGCAATGAATACGACAAATCACTTAATGATATCGAACGGCGAATTGCTTCGGAGTCTAAATAAGATAATTATTAATTGAGTTTTTTTTGTGATTTTTGGATAATAAAACTTACAGTCATTTGTATTCATACTCTTAGGTTCGCCTTCGAAGTTATAGTCGCGCAAATTGGCGACACTCTTAGAATTACTGAGTCCTGTGCTCTTCCATCCCAACTGAAAGGAAAACACAAATCAAAATATTCAGTAGAGCTGAAAAGAATAGTATGCCTACCGTTTCGAGTTTTTTTCGCGCTTCACTGATTGCTTTCGTTAGTTCTTCCCTTCTTTTAGAAATGGGAGGCTTCGAAGTCAAGGGAGTGTTTTTCTGACTAACGCTACCATTTATTTCATTTGAGTTCTTATTGTTTGGCGTTTTTGAGTGATATTTCGATGAAATACTCAATCGATTGGGAGAGATTGTATCCGAGACATTCATTGATTTGTCAATGGATTGATTGTCATTATCTAAGTTTTCGAACGTACTCTTCAGATACCTTTCCCTCTGATCGATTCGATCTAAATTCTCAGTACTCATATATATCGAGTTTTTAGTACTCGAACTTCGATCGCTGTCACCGATAGTAGCGTTAGAATCCTCGTCATCGCTATGAAGTTCATTAAAATTAGGAACACTTATTGATGGCACAACTTTTCCAAAACCAGAGTAACGCCCTTTTATGAGTCCTTTAGATTTACTGAATTTATTGTCCGGCGTTTCATTTACTTTAAATACTGAATCCGTGAGTTTGTCCCCCGAATAACCGATATTATCGCTATCAGTAGTATTGATATCGTCTTCGTCTTCGTGAGGATAACTACTCGCAGAGGAAGAGTCTCTATACTTATGATCTCCATTTGTGGACTTATTATTCATATCCTTATCATTGGAATGATTTGAGTTATTTTTAGCGGTCGGATATGGAATCACTGCGTCTTCATTCAAATAAGACTTAACGACTAGATTTTGAGTGCTTTCCATACGTTGAGCCCAACGACCTTTTGCTGGAAGAGGAGGTTTTGATGACTGTTCCAAATCGACTTTGTTGTTGGGATCGCGATTTAATTCCTCGACCATTTGTTTTTTGGCCCAAAGGGGTAATGATTTCAAATTGAAGCGATAGAGCGCCGAAGAATTGTTGCAATTTATTGAGTTCTCCTCATTATTCTCATTGTTTTGAATTAACGTTTTGGGAGGCATTTCCATTTTGGGGGTCTCTACCAAAGGGACTGTCGGTAAACCCAGTTTGGAAGCGATTGCGTTACTCATTTCATTGGGAAGTTTCCAAATAAAAATACATCCGTCGCCCGAAACTGAAATCAAATTCTTTCCATTTTCAGAAAATCTCAATCCAGTGACCAGTTCTGAGTGACCGCTGGTTGCGGCCAAACACTCTCCAGACTGATAGTCATAAATATAAAGACTCTTATCAGTACAGGAGGTGGCAATGAATGATCCACTCGGGTCTAAAGCAATTTTGATTAGAGTTCCGTCGTCTCCCTGCGAACCCTTAAAGTTTGAAGTATTCTTTCCGGTCATCACATCATAAACTCTGATCATACGGTCCTGACATGCGGTCAAAATGTGATTTTGTTCGATATCTAATTCCATATCATAGAGAGTGGTTTTTCCGACGACATGATGTTCTCGAGTAAAATTAAAACTTTGACCACTATTTTCAATGCCTTTTCTAAAAATTAATGACTTATCGGCGCCACAACTAATCATTTGAAGACTTTTATTAGTTTTATTGCTCACAAATTTGACAGAAGTTATAGAAGATGAGTGGTCATCCATTGTCTGCACAAAAGAATACTGTTGATGGACATCGAAAATATGAATGAGTCGGTCCCGACTCGCGGACGCCAGTAATGATTTTCCACCGAATGTCTGTTCATTCGAATATTCCAAACAAAGAACTTCTGAATCGTGAGCTTCTATTTTGCATAAGTCTTGTTGTAATTCCAAATCAAATATTCTTATATTTCCGGATCGATCTCCAGAAGATAAGTGTCTGCCGTCGGGCGACACTTTTATAGAGCGAACACCATTCTTTCCATCATAAGTAGTATCCATTTTGTCTGAAGACTCGCTTGGATTAATATCAACGTCACAGATATACGATAATTCCGAATCCATATAAAGAATTTTTAAGAGTTCGGCGCTAAAGATATTACGTTTGTATATATAACTCGATTCCTGCGACCCTTTGAGAAGATCTAAATTCCAAATACGAATTGTGTCATCACTGGAACAGGTAAGGAATGTTCCCGAAGGTAACAACTGTTTGGCACTATTTGATAGCTCAGGATAAGTTTCAACGGCCCAAATACAACCAGAATGATAGAGAAAGGAATGTAATTTTCCGATTTTCTTTATGTTAGAAATGGTCCAAAAGTATATACTTCTGTCACCATAAATACAAGTGACCACTTCATTGGTCTCATCCAAAGATATGGCGATAGTGTCCGCATACTTTACACTTGTCGTTGACTGAGAGCCTGCATTTAATTCACTGTTGAAAATGACAACAAATGTCAGAATATTTTCGGTAATATTCGAGTTATTACTTTCTAGTGAATCCTCGGGCGATGTCGACTCCAAGTGAGTGCGGACGTGGAAGAGTGCACACGAAATGTAATGTTTTAGGATTAAAGCATCTGACGATTCCTTGGGCACATCCCACGCATATTAACTGTTCACTAATACTAATACAATTGGCACTCGTCGTCTAAAATCAAATGATATAAAGTCATTAATATTTCGATAAATTTTAATAAAAAAAAGTAATAAATCTTAAGTTTAATCACTAAAAAAAATGGGAAACTATTGAAAGAAATGAATGAAAAATGTAATCACAATTATTTGTGGGCGAAACTAAAATTATTGTCAGGAATTTGGAGCAATTATTTGTTTTTATAACCCATAAAAGAAAACTCACTCTCAACTCAACCCATTTGTCGAGAAGTCTTCTATTATTGAATTCACATAAAAGACCAGATTTAGTGATGGCATACGTCGAATCAGACATATTAGAGCGACCACACGACACATCACAAAAGTAATTGTTGCGCTGATCGCCCAAAATCGCTGATCTTCCCATTAATGGCAATGACTCAAATTTACTGCGGGAAGACTTAGAGTATTCCAAATACCAGAACTTGACGTGTCTATTGCCTACTGTCACGAAATATGAACCATTGCTGGCAAATGAGAGCGCTTTCACTTTAGTGGACACTTTGTTGGAAGCGATCTTAATGTTATTCTTCCAGTCCCACACATTTACAATCATATCGTGTTGTGAACCCACAGATACCACATATTTATTGTTTGGAGAGAATGCCTGAGAAAACATTTTGTAATATATTCCTGAAAACAAATAAATGTATGCCTACCACACAATTGATCCCAAACTTATGTCCAGCAAAAGCGGCCATTTGTTCGCCAGTGGACACATCCCATACTCTGACGTGCGGTTGATGTCCGCACTAATCAAATGATTACAAATTTTGTTGGAAAAAACTTTTTTTTAGTGAATAATACCTCTCCCGTAACGATATATTTTCCATCGCATGAAAACTTGGAAGCAGTGATTGGTTTTTTCGATGAATTGATAATATGAACTTGCTTGTTTCGACGGATATTATATACAACTAAAACGCATCTAATTTGGAAAAAAATATAATTTATTAACACTTTTTAATGATTTATAGAAATAAATCAAAATTATCTGATAATAACGAAATGATTATACAATTAGATCCAGATTTAAATCATTTGGTAATAAGTTATGTCAGTTAAGTCATTCCAACCAAAAATAGCTTTTATTTAAATTTTAACACTTATTTGACTAAATCTTATGTAAGACTAACTCTTCCGAAGGATTAATAAGTTATTAATAATAACTGAGTTTTAACTAACTTTAATAAATATTTAATTATGCAATGATCAGAATCAACTAAATCAGAATCACTAAAAATGGTGAGGAATTCATTTATTAAAGGAATGGGTTTTGGGCTAAAAGTGAATAAATGAAACCATTTTTCTTATTTCTATAATAATAATACGATAACCACTTATTCGGAATAAGTTAACTATAATATATTTGAGCCAAAAATTTAGAAAAAATATAATTTATGCTTAAACTTACCCTGCTGGATATACTACACAATTGGTTAATGGATCGCAATCGAGGGATGAATTGCTCGAAACGGTTAATCCAAGAACGCGGTCGAGCTTTACCTGGAATGCAGTCACGAATTATTCAAACAATTGTTTTATCATTTGATTAATTCATTGAAATATGTATTTATTCTATTTTTTTTACATTTCATGACTTAAAAAGCAATTTCTCTAATATTTGTGTGAAATATAAAAAACTAATTAAACCCCTTTTTTAGAATAATTCATAAAAAAGTGATGAAATCATATATTTTCTCAAATAATAGCTATAAATCATAGGAATAAAACCATAAAATAAGTTTTATTCTAAAGAATTACGAAAAATGTAATGACAAGAGTAGTTTTATGTGAGAAAATGATAAAAGAACAAGGTTAAACTTTGTCGACAAATATGACTCACAAACATTAAATTATATTTAAAAACTATTTTTAGCCAAAAATCTTGAAATTTTCACTAAAAAATATAATAATTTGAGAAAATATGTTTTCTTTCATTAAAATAAAGGTTTTAAAGATTAAATTCTATTATATGTTATGAATTAGAATTAATTGACTCATATTTGAGATAATCGTCAAACACTTTATCGATATTATTAACAAAACAATTGATCGATAAAAATGCAGATCAAAAGGTTAACAAAACAAAAAAAAAGATGAAAATACATGACTTGAAGTAAAAATAATCAGAAAAGAAAATATTTATTAAATAAGAGTTCCTCTAAAAATTCCGGAATTTGAATACAATATAATCATCTTGGCAATATTACACGACTGTACCAAATTATTATTGCAAACATATCAAGGTAAATAACATATTTGTTACCTATTGCTACTAAAGTTATAAATTTTTGAGTAAGGTCAATGAATATACATTATCTAGATCAATGAATATACAGAATCTAGCACATTTATGCTAATAACATTGATGATGTAAATGGAAATTCTATTCAATGTATAGAACAGGTGTTGTGTTAAATATGACAACAAATGGCATCATTTGATGACTTCCCGTTTTTATTGAAAATTATGTTGTCTTAGAAAAGTTACAAAAATACATAAAAATTATATAAAAAGGAAAACCGTTTTGTGAAAACCCCCACAAAATTGCTTTTAAGGGAATATTCATTGACATTGAAATTCAAATAAAATTATAAATTCAATAAATAATGTGAGAAACAAATCGATTAAATGAATCAAAAAGAGAGAGAAACTATTGACTGGAAAACATTATTGAAGTGAATTTCATTAATTAAAACAATGAGATTATAGTAAACTAAATGATAATAATTTGTCCGATGACTGAGTGAAATGAAAGTGATTGCAATATTTAATGACTTATCACTCTTTGATTAATATTCAGCAAAATTTAGTCATTAAATCAATAAAATATTAGAATTATTCGTCAAAATTGATAAACAATTAACTGTAAATAAATGAAGTGTGAAATCAATTGAGGAATACCTCAGGATATTTGATGAAACCATTGAAGTCATTATTACTCAAATTATCCATAACTTTGCCATTAATTTGACACAAATATAGATATTTTAAACAAAACAAAGTTAAATGGAAAGCGAAAAGTGTTTGGCTGACAGTTTATGATATTAAGAGAGGCTGTGTTCACATCACAGGTAAACCATAATTCAAGTGGAATTGTCCCTGACTTGTGTAATGCCACGAACGACATGCTATGAACAACAACCTGTGTTCGAGCATTTCTTTACGTAAGAATTTTATAAACGTTTGCACAGATTTTTAAAAACTGGTATAACTCTAACCTGTGTTGAGACAAAAACCACTTTTCTATCCCTTTATATGTTAGAAAACATGATTTTCTTCGGGCTATGAATTCAATAAAAGTAATCCTGGAATCAACAGTCAATTATTGATTATATTTGTTGTAATTATTCACAACTCAATAGAAATTAATTGAAATCCAAACTATAATCCTCTCAATTGTCTTAAATGTTTTAAAATGAAATTAGTTTTACATCACTTAACAAATATCAATGAGAAGTGCCTCAAATTCCTGCCTTTGCCTCAAATGACAAATTTAGCAAAAAATTTATTCAAATGATATGAAAATATTTTTAATAAATTCGTTTATCGCAAACTTTTTATGAATAGAGAGATAAGAATAAATTGGTTTCACTTCTGGTGTGAATGGACTTAAAACTAAGAAAAGTCTGATTCAAAAATATTTGATATGAAATAAAGATTATGTGAAAGACTCGACTCTGCATTCAGTTTTAGACCAATGCTTTTAATCAAGTGTTGGCCTCAAACGTCCGTCAATGAACTCAAACTTAAAAAGAGACGATAGAAATGCTTTTCAAAAACAAATAAACAGACAGACAGAGGACTAACAGAGTCTGACTGACACTCACTCAGACCACAAACATTTCAATTGTTTTCACATCATTTCATTAATTATTAAACAATGGCTTCAAATAATTAAAATAAAAACATACTTTACTTAATTAATATATGAATATATAATATTATTATTAATATAAACAATTAACTAAATTGTCAACCGATTAGTTAAATAGTAATAAAGTTGTCCTTAAAATTAATATAAAACAAATTCACAATTTATAAAAACAATTTGAAAAAAAGTAAACTATATTTGGTCTGAATTTAATCTAAATTTGGTCATATAATAACATTATATCATATCATATCAAATGGTTTAATCAAATACTAAATATATGATGTGTTGGGCCATCAGATAACTGATCCGTTTATCTGAAGAATTTCGGTTAATAAAAACCAAACTTAAAAACTTTTAAAATTTTAAATACAAACCATTAAATCGATTCTTAAACACTATTTTAAACTATTTGTGATTTAAGATTAAAAAATTCTCATAAAAATGAGTTTAATTAGATTTGAGGTCAAAATAGCTTTAAATCTAAAACTAATTAAAGAGAATAACCGCTAAATTATAATTGAAAATAACTTAACGATAGTTCGCATAAATTGTAAAACTTGTGCTCAAAAACAATGGATTTAATTATAGATATTTAGTGAAGACATGATTACCTTATTTTCCAAAGAAATCGATTCTCTGTTTCTTTTGAGCGCAAGATTTCTAATAATCTTTTTGGGGCCAAAAGTAGTAACACTTCCGACACTTGTGTTGCCATTTGAGGTATTGGCAGACAATTGGTTCATATCATTAATACGAAGACGATTTGTTGGCCACTCGTCACTCAACTGATTATTCAAAGCCATTAATCACTTATTTTAAAGTTGAGACATATCTGATCCGTTTATTTCCATTTTTAATAAATTATTCAATAAATTAATAAATCAAAAGATTAGAGAAAATCCATTAAATATCTTAAAATTAAATTTTGATAAATCGTTGAAAAATACGATAAAAACAAATGTAGAGACAAAATGTAGTGTCGATTAAACGTCTCTTTTTTAACGATTTCTTATCGATAAAACTTTTTTATTAAATACTACTTAATATAATAATTATTATTATTATTAAAAATATAAAAATAATTAAAAATTAAGGCCTAAAACAAAGGCATAATTGAATGGAAACACAAATATTTGATGAAATGGTGTTATTGTGCGAAACGGGAGTCAAACAGCGCTCAAAACATTAATCCCTTTACGTTTGGCTGCAATGCATTCGATGCAACACAGAATACACTCCCATAGAAACCATTGGAAGAGTTCTTAGGAACGGCACAAACAGTTTAACACTTGAAACCAAATTTATTTAAATTTGAATCAAACCATGTATTCAATGTATTCAATGTTACCAATCGATTACATTAACGAAAAGCAATTATTTCTCTTTTTTTAGTCTTTTGTTGAAACACTAAAACTGTTAGTCCGGTGTTGTGTTAATGAACTTTGTATTCAAATATTAACTTTTTATTGACTTTTATTATACTTTAATTATTTTGTGTATTAAAAAAGTAGTTCATTAGATCATCCGTTGACTCTCTTTTAGAAGTTATCCCGTTTTGGCTTAAATTTTATTGTTTGGCACAAAACTAATGGCAATTCATAAAACTTTTGTGACTTTAATAATAAACAAATGAGAGAATAGTTTCAAACCTATTCCGAGTCATATCTATTTGACACAATTTAGTGCTTTTATTCTAATTGTCCGAAAGCCTGCATTCACTCAAAACTAAGTTAATCTGAAAATGAGAATTAGAGCCAATGTTTCCATGAATTGCTTTTTAGAGAAACTAAAAATTAATTTTAAAATTCAGTTCATTATTATTCTTATCACGAATTCGGTGACGATTAGCACAAGTTTTGGACAAAACAAGAGGTATCGGATGACACAATTATACTCATAATTCCCTTTCAGTTAATATTTTTTTTTAAGAAAATTAAATTTAAAATTAATTGAGAGATAAGAAGAAACGGGTTTTAATGTTTGAAATAACTTCAAAAACTTTATTGTAAAATATCATTACATTCAATATAATAATCATTTAAATAATTGTAAATAAATTCAATTAAAAAAGTTTCTATTAATAGATTTATTTATATCTAAGCTTTAAAATACCGTTAACTCATTAAAAGGAATGCGAAAAATATGGGATAACAGATAACAAGTGTTTGATATTTGTTCAAAACATTAGACGAAATGCGGTCTCTCAGACTTGAAATCGAGTTTATTTGTAACCATTGCCAGAGCGCTGTCGATGGCATCAGTAGATCTCTGAGTCAAATGAAATTCTTCAATAGCTGTGGTCGCGATCGCAATATCGGGCATCAGATCACTAAGAGTTCGACGCGACTCATTTGAGGAGAACTGAAAATTCAATAATCATTAAAATGATGTCATAAAACATTGAATATTTTATATGAAATAAAAATTATATAAATTTTAGATTAAAATACAATGAAATACCTGAGAATCCAAATCGAAATGCGCTAAACGAGGAGTACTGGACTCCAATTTAATTTCTGAGGCATAGCTATAAAGATCTCTGTCTTCAGGCAATGCATTCATATTTGTTAAATGATTGGTTAAAGGTCTGGGAGGAGGAGGTATACTAAGAGAGCCGACTTCACTCGGGACATATGACAGACGAGAAGCGATTTCCCCATCCGGAGCCTCGAGAGCTAACGAATAATTTGTTCCGTGCAATACATCTGAAGCTGCGTCTGGAAGACCGAACTCACGAACGACTCGCAATTGAATTAACTTTAATACTTCGCACCGGTTAGAGACCAGTGCCAAAGCT
Organism: Galumnidae sp. Gr-Ori-00277; assembly: GCA_034700165.1. Lineage (NCBI taxonomy): Eukaryota > Metazoa > Arthropoda > Arachnida > Sarcoptiformes > Galumnidae > Galumnidae sp. Gr-Ori-00277. The sequence goes on along the minus strand of JAQIXI010000113.1, from coordinate 20,839 downwards.
CTTTGACTCAAAACTGATGATTTCAGTTCCTGTTCTCTTTGTCTCATCAATACAACAACTCGTTCTTCGAGTATTGGCAGTTGAGGTCTGGAATTGGCATCCGGTATATCTTCATAACAAACAGCTGAAGAGGAAGAGGAGGAAGAGATACATAAGTGGTAGTGATCAGAACCAAGGAATCCGTCGTTATTTGCACTCAGAGCTGAAGACAATGCGTCGGGAATACACCTATCAATTTGTCGATTGACTCGATTCGGTACAATATCTCCCATTCGACCCACTCTTTCTTCGAGGATAACTTTGGCCTCTTCAACATAAGGGGCAAAATATCTTGGTCTAATAAAAGGACCTGTTCCACGACCTCTAAACCACGCAGTTATACCACGTGATTGGGGTAAGACTGCATCCTCTCCTAACATATAAGGAGGAAGTGTACTAATAAGACCTCTCTTCGCAACATTCGAAAGAATTTCGCTGTCGAGAGGAAGGATGTGTCCGATCCTCACCGAACACATTAGTTCAGATATAATGTCTCGCAATTCTGTGTCATCCAATTCCTTTTTACGAAGTCCTCTTCTGAGACTGTGCGCAGTATTGCTGACAACATTAGGTTCTCTTTCTTCCATTCTTTTAGTTAATCGGTTTTCTCCCCATTTTATCACTGATTGCAAGACTTCGAGTTCGCTCGACTGCAAGAAGTCTGACTTAAGAGCTTCCATTAAATGCGATAATTCCAACTGACATAACAGAGGGGATGACACTATCGATGAAAATTCTTCTCTTAGGAAACAGAGAGCCTGTCGTTTAACCCACGGAGAGCCGTGAGGCTGTTCTGACCACTTTAGTATCATAATCAATGTCTCCAAAGATAAAGAATCAATCATTAGATCTTCACAGCTCTGGACGAGTGAATCCAATTCTAAAAATCGGGAGATTTCATACAAATCCATCACTTCTTTAACCATAACAATGGGTGTAACGACACCCGAATTATTATTAACATTATTGGAGTTTGGATTTGTGTTAATTCCATTCTGTGCGGAATTCTGTTCGTGATTGCACTTACAAACAGCTGATTGTAATAATTGGATCAGATCTGCAGTTAAACAGTCCCTATACATGACGTGGAGTATAACCCGAGCAAAACGTCTGCTAATAATGGATTCGTCCAAAACTATTTTCGTTCTTTGATTTGAATTCATGGCATCGGATTCGGCTTTTCTTCGTTCCTGTCGTTGAATAACATTTCTGAAAAATGGTGAGCGCGCGGCCAGAATTGCGCGGTGGCAGGCATATTCTGCCTGATCACTACACGCTCTACACTTCTTGTAAATACTGTTGGAATAGTCTCTGTTCTGCGGCGGAGAAAAAAGAAGGGATGCGTCCGAATAGAGACCCGTTTCTAATAAATGTTTGAGATCGTGAGCCAACGGATTGGGAACTCCACACTTTTCGCTGATTTTAACCAGGATTTCATATGAGGCAGAATTACTTCTCGGGTCATAAGAACCGGACAACTCTCCAGAATATAAATATCTGAGCAAATCGTTTAAAAGTTCGACTCTAAGACCGGGAATATCCAAATTGACGCTCACATAACTCCCGAACGGCTTTTTACTCAACAATTCACGAAATGCCGGACAACGAACACAAACAATAGCCTTATGTACGGGAAAAGTGACCCCTTTGTAGACGAGTGTTATGTCTGAACAGTATTTGAAGTCATATAACTCGCATAAGTCATTCTGAGTGGTCGACGCCAGCGGTCGCGCGCTTTCAGCCAAAAGGGATAACTCTTTCAATAGACCCGAACACTCGTATTCTTCGCACAATTGCTTTATATCTCTTGTAGTCCACGAAGAGATAAAATCTCTCATCACTTGGTTGTGATCGAAGCACTTCGATGTACGCCTTCTTCGGACTAATCGTTTGCGAAGTGTCGCCAAAGACGACAAATTCTTTCTCTTCTTTTCTTTCATCGGCGGCACAATATTATTGAAAGAGCTGTCAGTTGTCGTCCCATTAGTTCCGTGTCCGCTATCAGACAGAGATGTCCACGAATTGGCCGTTTCTAACGAATCGTGTGATTGCGGGACACCTGAAGACATTGAGCCGGAAGTAGAGCCCAATTGAGTTGAATTGCTGGCACCCATTTGTTCGACAATTCGGTGATAATTCGCAAATCACTAAAAATATTTGAAATCTAATTTCATATTAACTAAAAGACCAAATGGTGTCACATATTTGCAACAATTAATTCCATTAGTTCTTCATTTAATTCACAATTGGGTTATAAACAAACAAATCAAATGATAAATGAAATGAAATGAATGACATTCAGAGTGTCTGCGATGGAACCGATTGGGTAGAAGTGATGCCATTTAAATATAAAATTAATGGTTTCAAAGCCAACACAACTTCACTCAAAGCAGACATTTTGACAAAACAATCAAAATAAAAGTCGTTTTGATGTCGTCTTCACTGCAATGCACTCAACACTCATTTAAAACTAATCCAAAATAGTTTGCAATCATTTTTAAGTCACATAAAATCTTAACATCATTTTAACAATAAATGCTGTCTATAATTTGTAATTAATGAATATTTACAAATTAATCAATTTTATAGTAATTTTAATATAAATATTTAATTAAACAATAATTTAATTTGATTTTTAAAATTGTTAAATAAATAATTTAGTTTTTATTACAAAATGTATGATAAATGAAATAATAAAAGACAGCATTTATTGTAAAAATGATATTAAGACTTAAAATTACTGCAAACCTTTTTGGATTAGTTTTATTTGTTTCCATTACTTTTGTTTTCAAAAACCATTTGCTTTACATAAATTACAACAAATATTAATATTGAAAACAATACAGTTCATATACCAGTATAAGAACTACCAAGTAAAGACTTTTATCGGTATTATCCCTAGATTTTCAGAAACCAAATCCCTTCCATTGAGTCTAATATTAAATAACTATTACATCCTTATTCAGATATAATACCTAAAATGTTCTACAATCAGTGAAGTCTTATACCGGTTTATGACTGTAATTATTTCATAAAATTAAATTGATTTATAACTTCAGTTCTTTTAATTAAATTTAAATTAATTTAAATAAAATAAATGAAAAAAAGTTTAATAAAATATAATGAAATGAATTGAATTAAATTTGTTATAAAATATGGAAACTTTATTCAGTCATCGGATTCTTGGTCATCGCTATCTTTGTCCCAATCCTTCATTTTTGCCCCAACCATAAAGTCATCCCTCAATACTTTCCACTTCTGTTCCTCTTTTGGTTCGCTTTCCTTATTATTAGTATTTTTATTGTCCTAAACATAGAAAACATTTTAATAACTAATTAAAAAAAGGTTTAAATAAATGAATGAATACTTTATTAATTTGTTTGAGTTTATCGAGAAATTGGTTTTTATTGAATTGAGACAACATTTTGTCTCTTTTGGTCTCAGAAGTGCCGACTTCTTTCAATTTAGTCTCAATTGTCTTTTGCTGTTCGCGAACGGCATTAAACAATTGGACGACACCTTTGGTTGCAATCGAAGACAAATACCGTTCCTTTTCTTTGTCCTCTTCTTTAGGTTTGTGTTTATGGAGTACTTCCCACTCTTGTTTACTTAATTTACCTTTCTTCTTCTTCTTTTTGGTAATCTTTTCATCAGTTTTCTGTTTCTTATTTTTATTGTCACTACTTTTAACAAGAGTTCCGTCAGATTTAACAAATTCTAAGCCATCGTTTTGGTCATCACTTTTTTGTTTATAGTCTTTGTCTTTCTTAGCCTTCGATAAAATTATTGATTTATTCTTCGCTTTCACTGAAAGGACTTTATTGATAGCGTCAGCCCATCCACTGTTTGCAGGGTTAGTCTCTAAATCACTATCTATTAAATCCTCATCTGATGGTTCACCACTTCCATCAAATTCATCTTTCATGTGATCTGAGTTTACATCTGATTCAATCTCTTCATCACTCGATATCACATTATTTACCGAAACTTTACTCTTTTGTGAAGTCTTTTTCAATATTTTTGTTGACATTTTTCATTGATTTTGAAAATATTTAAAATTAAATCGATTTAATGAAAACTATTTATTTTATATCAATAAATATATCAATAAATTCTTTTAACTATTAAAAAAAGAGTTTAAAATTATTAATATTTAAAACAATTTCAATGAATAAAATCTGTAAATTTGTAGACAATTTGAAGACATGTGTTGACGAAATCACGTGACTCTTAACACATGTTTTGAAAACATATAAACAAAACAAACGCAAAGTTCAACCGATTGTCTCTTTTAATCTGTTTTTCAATTATTAAAAAAATAATAAAAATAATTATAAATAATGAAATAAAAGACTAATTTAGTTGAGTCTTAACTCATATTTAGTGATCGATGAGTTGTTAGTGAAGAAAAGGGTCGAAATGGTTTCAATTCCGCAATTTTTGTGCTCAGAATCTTATTTTCCGGTTTACAATCGGACCAAAACTGACAATAATTGGTATTTAACCGATTGTTTTGAGTCAATGGCTATAATTATCCCAATATATACTCTTCTGGCGATTATTTCTTCTCTAATGATTGGTTGGACATCAGGTTTGAGTCGAAGTTTGATCTTAACTAATGTTAATTTGAAAATACTTTTGAGAGTCCAGTCTTTGATTGTTTTGGTTATTTTGACCACTATTTCAATCGAGACAATTGTCGACATTTGTGACATCAAACAGAATAACGCTTTTTATATGTCCAGAACTGTTGAATTGGTTTCGATGTTAATATTCTTAATTAAAATGATTTCAATTATTAAACGAAATTATTTTCCAAATTCTAGTCAAACAAATATCGCGATTAATATTACACTCATTTTGATTCTCTTCTCAAATATTAATCATTTTTACACAATTGTTGTTAGAAAAGACAAAACTTCACATCAATTTATTTGCTCTCTTATTGTTTTAATTTTGTGGTCATTTTATTTAATTATTAATATATTTATTATAATTTGGTTTAAACCGACTGAAGAACAAAATCTTTTGACGACATCGAGTGAACAAATCAGTAATATTTCCATTACTTGTGAATCAATAGACAATCAGTTAATGAGTGAAGAAAATGCAAATATTATATCTAAACTATTATTGGTATGGGTTTCACCTCTAATGACAAGAGGTATTCAGAAAAAGATCTCTTCAACCAATGATTTGTTTAGACTTCCGAACAAAATAAGTGCAAAAAGAGTTTCCCAAAAGTTTAGTTCAATTTTTGACATCAATCCTATCAGTGAAGAGTCGAGTCTTAAAACGAAATCATTATTGAAATCTTTGCTCAAATGTTATGGTTTGGAAGTATTATTGATTGGATGCCTTAAATTTGGTTCCGATATATTATCGTTTGCCGGTCCTCTTCTTCTCAACCAATTAGTCCAATATCTTGAAGGCGATGACCACAACAATCCGAATGGATTTTATTATGCAATGGGTCTGTTCTTCAGTACATTTATTGCTTCAGTTTTGATAAGTTTATTCAATTTTTATATAAATAATATTTCACTGAAAATTCGGAGTTCGATAATAACCAGTATTTATAGCAAAATATTAAGCGTTCGCTCAAATACTCTGAATTCACACTTCAGTACCGGAGAGATATTGAACTTTGCGAGCACTGATACTGACCGCGTCGTCAACTTCTGCCCCTCTTTATTGCAATTCATAAGTCTTCCGATCCAATTGTCAGTCACTCTTTATTTACTTTACACTCGTTTGGGTTTGGCTTTTATTACTGGAGTTGTCTTCGCTCTTGTATTGATTCCGATTAATCGTTGGATTTGTAATAAAATCGGAGATTTAAGCACTAAAATGATGGAATGGAAGGATAAAAGAATCAAATTAATGACAGAAGTATTGATGGGAATTCGTGTCATTAAAATGCATTCGTGGGAAGACCTCTTCGAAAAACGTATTCAACATTTAAGAGAAGAAGAGGTCAAGTATTTGAAGGGAAGAAAATATTTGGACGCTTTTTGTGTTTATTTTTGGGCCACAACTCCTGTTTTGATATCTTCTTTAGTTTTTGGAACATTTGTGTTAATGAACGGCAAATTGACGGCTCCCATAGTGTTTACAAGTTTAGCGCTCTTAGGAATGCTTATAATGCCTTTAAATGCGTTTCCCTGGGTATTAAATGGTTTGATGGAGTCCTGGGTTTCCATTAAGAGATTACAAAAGCTCTTTGATTTGCATCCTTTGGAACTCAACAAACACTATAACCTCAAATTAATTGATAGAAAGGAAATGATAGAAGTGGTCGGCGCCTCTTTTAATCTTTCGGAGTCGGATAAAGTTGATAGGGATGTGACCTTTCGTTTTGTTTTGGGACCAATTGATTTCACACTAAAGAGAAATATGTTTATTGGAGTCATCGGTTCGTTATTTTCATTCAATTCGTTTGAATACTTTCCGATTCAATAATTTTCTTTTTAATTAAAGGCAAAATCGGTTCCGGAAAGACTTCACTTTTGAACGCATTGTTGGGTGAAATGCAACGAATTAGTGGTAGAATTGGAATCAGTGAAAGTGATTTACATTCTGGTATTGGAATCGTAACTCAGGAGCCGTGGATTCAAAATGCAACGGTTATGGAGAATATCTTATTTGGCAAACCTTTCGATTCTGAGCGCTATAATTCTGTGTTAGAGGGCTGTGCTCTTATCGATGATCTTAAGGTCTTTTCTAATTATTCTTTTTTTTTTTTTGTTAAATTATTTTAAATTTTTATTTAGACATTATCTGAGGGCGATCTCACAGTAATTGGAGACAGAGGTATGACACTCTCTGGCGGACAAAAGGCCAGAATATCATTAGCCCGCGCTATATATCAAGATTTTGAGATTTACTTAATCGATGATCCGTTCGCGAGTGTCGACATTCATGTGGGACAACATATATATGAGAAGTGTATTTTAGGACTACTTAAGGATAAGACCAAAATCATATGCACTCACCACCAAAAATACTTACTTGAGTCAGATCTGGTTATAAAACTAGATTCGGGACAAATAATGTGTTTGGGTTCGGCCAAAACAATCCTCAAACTTAAAGATTCGATTAAAAGCAAAGAAACAAAAAGTGATAACGAATTCGAGGAAATTGAATCAAATGAAGAAATGAATGCAATTATTAGAGAAGAAGAACGCGAAGAGGGAGTCGTCAAACTTGACGTATATCTAACTTATGTTAAATCGATTGGAATAAAACTCTCAACTTTTATATTATTATCGATTTTATTAATGCAAATATCGAAGAGTGCGTCCGACTGTTGGCTCGCGTTCTGGACTTCAAATAATCGGATGAACACTAGCTCTTCGACAAATTATTTGATAATATTCGGATGCATTGCTTTAATAAATTCTGTGCTAACATTAATCCGTTCTTTCATTTTTGCTTTCGGAGGAATAGTTGCGGCGCTTAAACTTCATAAAAAGTTGTTGACGAAAGTGTTTAGCGCTTCCGTTCTTTTCTTCGATATAACAGCCTTTGGAAGAATAATAAATCGCTTTTCCAGTGATATCTTTAATCTGGACGATGGCCTTCCCTTCACTTTAAATATATTTTTGGCACAACTTTACAGTCTATTGGCCTCAGTGTTCATTACAGTGTATGGGTTGCCATGGATTGCTTTACTGATTATCCCGCTATCGATTCCATATTATTTCATTCAAGTAAGCAAAAAATGATTTTGATTTATGGCCTTTTAATCAGACCTCTTATTACTTGACTTTATTAACACAATTTTAAGCGTTACTATCGGTGGACTTCTAGAGAATTGAAAAGATTGAGTGCTGTATCCCTTTCTCCCATTTACACTCAGGTATTAAAAACTCATTTTATTAATGCAAAACTCAATTAATATTTCATTAAATTTTGGTTTTGAAAAAACTGTTCAGTTGGACGAAACTCTTCAGGGATTAATCAATATTAGAGCCTTTGCTGCTATCGATAGGTATAACTTATAATATCTGAAAATAGTTCGCCATTTAGTCAGAACTCATTTATCTTTGTATTGAAATTCTTGAAAATTAACGATAGGTTTGTGAGAGAAATGTGCCATAAGTTAGACATTAATAATCAAATACAATACGCGACGGCCGCTACTCAACAGTGGCTTAACCTCAGGCTTCAAATGTTAGGAGTATTGGTATCTTCAGGGGTCGCACTATTGGCTGTTGGTCTTCATTACTGGTCTGGTCAGACAATTGATTCAGGTTTAGTTGGGTTGGCTCTCGTCTATTCACTCTCAGTGACTGGTCTTTTGAACGGAGCTGTTCAGTCATTTGCACAGACAGAGATGGATATGGTTTCTGTCGAAAGGATTATGCAATACATAAATAATATAGAATGTGAGCAATCGATAGACCAGAGTATGGGTTGTGTTCAGTGGCCCAACAAAGGCATCATTCGCTTCAATGAAGTTTCAATGCGTTATCGCCCGGATTTGCGTTTGGCGTTAGAAAAGGTTTCTTTCACTACAAAGCCTTTTGAAAAGATTGGAATCGTAGGTACAGACCATACAAATGATAAATACTCTTTGTTTCGTTCAATTCATTCAACCATTGATTTTATGCTTATTTGTCTGTGAGGTCGCACCGGTTCCGGTAAATCCAGTCTTTTCCAAGTCTTATTCAGATTAGTCAACATTGAAGAGGGAAGTATTGAAATCGATGGCATCGATATTTCCCGAATCGGTTTAAAGCAATTGAGGTAATAATTGTCACTTAATATATTAGTCTTCACTTTTAATATGTTTATTAATGCGTAAAAAAAAGTTAAAGACTTAACTAAGAAAAACATTTATAGACCAGAATTTAGTTTAATTGATAAAAGATTCTTATAATTTATGTTAATTTATTCATTCTTTGCATTAATTTATTCTCATTTTGGTTGAGATTAATCTGTTTTACGACAAAACTTTCTTTTAATGAAAATAATTTTGTGACTCAAAATACTTTTCACTTAATCTCAACATTATTTTGCAATTAAAGGAGTATTCTTTGAATGAAAGAAATGCAGTTCTCTATAGTATTTCCAATACAAGTGCTAACAATTCATAGCTTTTAGAGAGAAGTACTGTATTTGAAAAGCCTTTCCTCAAACGAATCAATCGATGAGAATATGTTTTCTTAAGATAATGTCATTCTTTCCATTTTATCATACATTCGTTTGTCTGGCGTTTAGGTCCAACTTATTCATTATACCTCAGGACCCGTTCCTATTTAGCGGTACAATAAAAGATAACCTAGATCCTCGCAGTCAATACTCCGATAATGAGATTTGGAATTCGTTACGAGAGTGTCATTTAGAGTCTTTAGTCTTAAGTCTGGGAGGTTTGAGTGCAAACATCAGCGAAAGAGGAAGGGATTTGAGTTGTGGACAAAGACAACTGCTCTGTTTGGTCAGGGCTTTACTTAGTAAGACAAAAGTGCTCTGCTTAGATGAGGCCACCGCTAGTATCGATCACAACACTGAACAACTCATTCAACAAACCATAAGAAATGTGTTCAGTTCAGCGACAGTTCTTTTTGTGGCGCATAAAATCGAGTCAGTTCTCGATTGCGACCGAATAGTAGTCATGGATTCCGCAAAAATTGCTGAAATGGGATCGCCTGACGCTCTCATACAAAATCCTAATTCTCTATTTTATAGTCTTTGCAATCGATGACATCTTATTTATTATTTACTTTTTTTTTTAATTTAATATAAATATAAATTAAATCTCTGTTTCTTTTGAGTTCAAATATTATTTTAATTTTTCAATATTTTTTCAAAGTCTCATAAATTGAATGTTAGTTCAAATATTTGATGTCTTTTTATAAATAATTGTTTTTAAACAAAATTCTGTTATATTTATTCAAATAAAAAATTTAAACTAAAAATCTTTAAAATGTTTTTAAATGTCTTCAAATGTTTTTAATATTTAATGTTAAAAGAAATTCTTTAAAAGAAAATTAGATTCTTTAAAGAGCTGTTAATCTTGGATAGTATTTAAGCTAAACTGCATTATTCAAAATATTTGAAAATATATTTAAGATGATCTAGATTAGAAGAGGATAAATCATTATTAAGAATCATTTGGGCCTAAAATTGGTATTCGAGAGAGAATTGTATTGTCTTTTATTGTATGTTTTGAGCGATCAATAGTGATATGAAGCGATTAATTTTGTTTTCGATGCTTTTCCAGTGATTTAAACTTTTTTTCTCATTATATCTGAGATTCCGTTATTTCGATCGGAATTTAATCTGACTCTCAAAAAGAGAAAATGTCTACTTATAAGAAGTCTTATTTATATGGATGTGCAACGGCTCAGCTATTTATGGCGATTCGGTTCATCACAAGATGTTACCGATCGACATATGAGGCATAAATATGAAGCACAGAATCAGAACAAAAATAATCGATTCATTTGGAGTATCAGAGCCTCACTTATTAATGACTGAATATTTTCTTAAATCCCAACAATTTATAGCAAACTATAGAATTATAGCCCATTTCTAATGGAGTTTCAGTCATCCATTTATGCAAATATTTATAATTTATGAATAAATTGACGGTTAGATAAACAATCAAAAAGTGAATTCCAGTCATCTCTGATTTATTTCAGTTTTAAGCTTTAGTTTACTTTTGTTGCATTGCATTAGAAATTAACGGATAAAATGAATAACTAATGGATTAATCGTTTATTCAATGGATAACTCATTTCGCTTCCAATCAAATCTCTTCAGATCTTAAATTTATGAGTTTTTTCACTCTTATCTCAAATTCTATTAAATATTTGTCAAACACTGAATAAACCATTCAATTCATAAAACAAATGATTTGCGACTAAAGGTGAGACTTGCATTGGCTCACCATTAGCTCACCATTGGCTCACCCCTAGCATTAAGATTATTTTTCTCAAAGCATTTTTAGATTTGATTTTATTTGATCTTAGTCTTTGTGCGTCTTTGATAAATCCAAACATAACTTGAGATCAAATGATCTGATTAGCCATTACTGAGTCATTATTAATAAGTTATTACTAAATGAGAGAATTTCTTAAATTTCATTGATTTCGGTCCACATTTTCTATAATCACATTAATTGTATTAACATTTTCCTGGAATTCTTTTAGTACTAAATTTTTAAACACTTTTTAAAGAGAAATATTCCTTTACTTTTTAGTGACGAGTGCTCTGAATCTGTGCACTTTGTTTATAGATATGTGACACGAATTTTGATTCATTTTTCAAAAAATGATTGCAATTAATAAATACTTATAAAATTCAGGGATTTCTTCCAAAATAATAATTCCAGATATATCTACAAATTTTTCAGTCATCCTTTAATATTTGACCTTGCTCTCATCTTAAGAATCTTATCTATGATTGAAAAAGAAATAATTAGATTAAGTGCTAATACACTTCATATTAATTTAAAAGAAAAATTGACGATTTTTTCTAACCTTTTTTTGGCGAAATTGAAGCAATTTATCAGAAAAATACAATACTTTCAATATTTAGTTCTCGTTTGCGAACATCTGTTCCTTTGAATAAAATGAAATATTGCTCTGAATATTACAAAAAAGTCAATACTGACGACCAAAAACATCAATTGTTAACAGAGAGACACAACTGTTCACTTCATTATTATATTGAAGTGAAAATGAGTTTGACTTTAATGAGATTACAATTACTTCTTAGAAAATGTTTGGTTTCATAAAAGGATTTCATCGACTCTTTTAAAGACCAAATGGAAAAAAGAGATGCAATCGTTTGACATATTTATCAAATTTAAGGAAATTTCCGGAAGACATCCATTTAGTCTTTTATTAAAAAGGGATGAATTACTTTTTAATGCAAATATCACTGAAAGGTTTTTAACCAAATTTGTTTTGAACTCATTCAAGTGATAGATTTGTTTGACATAGCTCCTTTTTCATGATTTCACAGTTTACTCAAACTTTTGAATCTGTACCTTGCTCATTCTTAAATAATCATTAATATCTCATTTATATTAAATAAAACTTTAAAATAATTTTTTTTTTTGATGAAAACATCACTTTAAAGGCAAAAACGTTTGTTTCTAAAATTTATATTGAAATTAGAAATGACCAAGCTATCTTGGAGAACAATTATTCCATTGGATTCCTCTATCGATGGAATAAACCTTATTATTAATATATTTAATGATTTTAACTCTTTAAAAGTGTTGCTTACATACGATACGATCCTTATAAGATACTGAGATCTTAACAAAATATACCTTGTTGAATTCAAAATGAAATTAGACTTTATAAACTCAGTTTTAGCGAATGGTCATGTCCTTGGACAAAAATTACTAATAAAAAATTATAACAAAAGATGCTTTGAAAAACTTTAAAAAGAAATTTGAACAAGATTTGAGCAGGCAACATTTCTATTTATTTATTAGTCAATAAACTTACATTCGTTTCATTTGTATTCACACATTTTTATAAATAAATTTTATTCATTTATCAAATATTTATCCAATAATTACTAAATATATTATTTAATTAATAATATATAAAAATAATAGTTATTATTATATAAAAAGTTTATCCAAGTTATTCGCACATTCAATGAATTATAACCATGATTTTTAACCAAGGACATTCCCAAAAACCGGCTTCATTCAACTCTTTAACTGTGGTATAAACTATTCTTATAAACTTATTCTTATAAAATTCTTATAAACTATTTTGGAATTAATTTAATTGAAGACATATTTGCGATAAACAGAATTGTTTTGAAATCAAAGTTTTTGTCATTTATTAGTTTTATATACAAAGTATATATAAAATCGAGTTTTTCTGACGAATCAATTCTTTGGACTTAACTTTTAATATATTCGATAAACTCTATTGAAATGCAGTGAAACTCAAATAATTTTAATTAATTTAATATTAAATAAATAAATTGTTTTTTAGTAAATGTAAACTTAATATTTATCCTCCGATTATAGTTTTGAAATATTGAAAATTAAATGAGGTATTTAAGCTCAAAGGATAAGCATAGCTTTAAATTGAGCAAGTTATCCTTAATATTTTATTATAAGTTTCTTAAATGTTATAAATTGTTTTCACTTCTTTCAAAATGAAAAGAGAGACCAATACTTAGGAAATTTAAATATACATTAATTATTAGAATATACTTTGAAATATTAGTTTATTTAGTAATAATTCAGAGTTCAGTTTACATTAAGTGTTGGTTTTCTGTTATTCGGAGACCAAATTTAAAAAAAAAACTCTTCAGATCAATATCTGCGACGTTATAGAAGAGAAGTGAAGCATAAATAAGTTTTATCTGAAATTTAATGATATAACGTAGAAATGGCTCAATGATTATGTTTGCCTCAAATACTATTCTTCTAATCATAACACATACAAAGCTCTTCGCACTTCAATTTAATTGATTGTCTAAAAAATAAATGTTTTATCCCTAATAAGAGATACTTTGAAAACGTCGAGTTTTTTAGTGATTTAGTCAATATTATAAGCAAAATACTTTATTTTATTTTATGAATCTCTCTCTCTCTCTCTCTCTCTCTCTCTCTCTCTCTCTCTCTCTCTCTCTCTCTCTCATCATTATTTTAGCTATGGTTAAACTTATTCAACTAATAATTATTTTGTTCTTTTAAAATGACATACTTTAGGGATGGAAAACATATTTCAAGTGATTTGATTCATAGAAATTAAAGGTTAATTCAAATAAATTTTATGTTTATATATTATTTAATAATTTCTTAATTTTATATAAGAGTAAGGCACTTTTATTAGTTATTTAATAAAGTTTTGTTTTGAAATATTAAATTATTGCCTATAAATAATCCAATAAATTCATTGCAAAAAAAACAAAAGAAACGAAACGATGGCATCCATTGTCTTATTTAATGTCATTTTAAAGATTTTTTTAGAATTTTATAGAATTTGATTTATTTGAAGTCATTTTTAACTAAAATTTGTATAAATTTTTAAGAAATAAAGAGATTTTGACAAACAATAAGTTTGGTTTAGTTTATATAATATCTTAATTTTGAAGCAAAAATTGTCAGTTCTTTAACTGAATATCGATTTCATCTCAATTTTAGTTTTGAATTTCACTCAAATCACTCAATTTGCGAAAAGAGTAGAAATTTGAATACTTTTTTAGAATAAATGAGAAAATATTAAATTTTTATAATTGACAGCCATATTGGAATAAGCTAGCTATTCTAATAAATATTATTCTGTTTCATTTAATTAAATATCAAAATTTTTAAAATAAAATCCATATTTATTTTGAAATAAATTAATTTTCTCTAATAAGCAAATAAAGCAATGTTGCATGTTAATGTTAATATTAATATTAATGTAAAGCACTTGTATTAGCACTAAATTATAATAATAAATGATTTTTTAATAATGAAAAGGTAGACAAATGTCTATTATATTATAATATGTTATATAAAAGCATTAATCAGACTTCTGTCGGGGAAACACTTTATAGCGTACAATAGAGAAGAAATTTGAAGCTTACGTTTCCGTTAAATACAATTATCAAAGAATTATCAAGACAACTTTTTTTTAAATACCTTATATGCATAATTAAAAATCTTCAGAATAACAGTGAAAATGGATGCAACTTTCTGTCCTTGCCAATAAGTAAAGAATTAAATACAACTATTTTAGCTGTTCAATATATGTCCATAAGACCCATCATATACACCGATCATGTATTGAGGGTCATTTTTCCTTTTGAAAGCTTTTCAATTATTTTAATATCTATTTTATTAACTATTGATTAACTTTTTTTTCCTTTTTTAGTCTTTTTTCAACAATTTTCTGACACTTTATATTAAAATCAAATTTTTAATTTTTAAGTGAACTTTTGCTTAAAATTATTTTCTTTGTTATATTAAGTAATAGAAGTATATCTACAAAATCCATATCAGCGTATAATTGAAACTTAAACGGACGTCAATTTATATTTATTTAAACATAGAAATCATAAAAATAGAAATTAAATGAAATATTTTAACGTAATAATTATTTAAAAATTATAAGAAAATCAAACAATTCTTAAAAAAAAGGTAAAATTTTTCCAGCAATGATGAGAAATAGAATACTCACTACTTTTTCAAAGAATAAATAACTATTTTTAATAATTATTTGGTTTAATAACTTTATATATAACTATTTTGATGAAATAAAGTCTATAAAAAAAACTATTTTTCTAATGCTTTACATATAACTTATATGATATAAGTAATTCAAATTACAATAACCATTAAATAGGAAATAATTTTAAAAATAGAATGAGAATATTAAAAATTGAGCAAGTTTCTTCTTTCTAATTAAGTAAGAGATAAGTTTCTATATATAAATTTTTGCAATTATTTAAATGAAATGAGTATTAAAACAATCGTAAAGTGATATAACTTTAAATTTAGTTCTCTCAGCAAATGATTAGAAATTTAAGCATAAATTAAATTAAGTTTACGTTTGAAAAATATTTAAGTAAATATTGAATTGAAATGAGTTTACTTTCGATACTCTTTTCAACAATCATTTTAATGGAAGTTCAATACAATATTCTGTTCATTGAATGTAATCAATAAAACTAAGAAAACCTCTTTTTATTTGGAATGAAAAAAATAGTGAATCACATCATCAGTGAATCACAAGTTTTCAGGAGTTTTGCCCAAAAGTAAAGATTTTGTAATTCAAATGAATTGTTCGGAGCGTTTGTCTGTAAAATATTCTGATTTGACTCTTGTATCGAAGGTGGAGGAGAGGCAACACCTAAAGAAAAATGCTCTTAAATTTTCCCTATTATTAAATATAATGGATTGGAGTTCGAGATGTTTAGCGATTCGAAAACTGAGCGAACATTTAAATGATTAAAATTTGCAAATTTTATTCAACTGAAGCCTTGAGGGGACCATCAATTGCCAGACATTGGCTATCATTGAATTAGTTCGTGATCTTTACTGTGACTTCAATACTACTGAATATTGACTCCAAACTACTACTACTGGTATCTAAAGGAAGGCCAGAGTTTCCCTCTCATCGAATCAGAGAAGAAATACCGATAGAATCGAGACATGAATTATACTCTCTATTGTATTATAAAGTAGAATGAGTTGAGTCCATAGTTTTTATGAAGAGGTCCACTATAAACACAGGTTGAAGAAAGGGAACGGCAGTTACGGCACAGATTCGCATTAGATAAGAGATGATAACATTCGTAAACGCCGTACTTTTCAAAGGAGAGTCTTTTTAAAAAGAATGCTTCAAAAAAAGACTTCGCTGAGGAATATAAGAGGGATGGATGTGCACAGAATATACGATGGAGTCAACCCCTCACACATCAGAGATAGTTTGCGAAACAAATTTCCAAAATTATTGTGTAATTTGTTTTTATAGAAAATCCTGTTTTGGATTTAATGCTAGATTTCACTCTCAATAGGATTTGGAGTCACATCAAGTATTGCCGGGAATTACAATTTTGTACGAATAACAAAACCTCTCAACAAAAGGATGAGCCGGATATGTGTTTTCGTGTTATTAAAGAGGTTTTCAAATTGAAAAACGAGACCTAAAATTGAAAAAATTCAAAATTCTTTCGGTTTTTCTGATTTCCTTTTTTTGAATACTTTGAAGGCATTCAGAATTTATATAATACTATCTTTTGTTTCTTCATTTTTAACGCCTGAAAACAATTGATTTGACAAACATTTTGTTTATTCTGTTTTCACTTATAATAAATTGATTTGAATTCAAACAAATTAATAGAAACGAAAAATTGAAAGTTTTTTTAAAAATAATTTTAAGAAAAATAAATATTGTTTTATCCGATTGTCTATTACTAGAATTTGGTTGTAAGCAATTATGAGCGGTAGTGCGCGCAGGCGTTCCTATTCTCGAATAAAAAAATACTGTTTTGCTGTAATAAACAGGTATTAGAGAAATAGAAGTCAGTTGTGAAACGAGGAATGCATTGAATGCATTGCAAAGCATTTGCACGAATTCGTGAGTCCTTCGATACTAAACACTCGTTCTCTCAGTTCTTATTTGGGCCTCCGATCACATCAAGAATTAGTGACCGAATCGACTACTGGTAAGAATATTTTCGTTATACTTTCAATTGAATATATTATGTTCTGATTGTTTTCCAATATTTATCGATTACTTTGAGTTTTATACAAAACTTATGCCTTTTTTAGTAAATCATTTCTGTGATTCATATATTGTTTAAGTGTTTATTGTATTAAAGTATTAATATAAATGTCAAGAATTCCCAAAACATTAAATTCATCAAAAATTTTAAGAAAACTGTTTTAAAAACAGAAAACGTCGAAAAGTGATCACATCTATGAATGAAAGCATTGCTTTATTTATATAAAGTAAAGTAAAGTAAAGTAAAGTAACTGTAAAATCAATAGTTGTTTAATTGACGTTCCCTTCCTTTGGGCGACATATCGTTAATCCACTTGAAATCAGTTAATTAATTGATGAAAATTTATTTATTATTGTTTCGTTCATAAGAGTTGAAAACAATGTCTTTATTTTTGTGAGCGCTTTGTTTCATATATGAGTCTTACAGTATTTGTAAAAATAGTTTTTAATCAAATTTTCATTTTTTCTATTAAGAGTAACACTATTTTATCTTTGATTAACAAATTGAATACTATTTTTACAAAGACTTAACATAAAGAGAATGACTATAAAAGCGCTAAAATAGTCATTCTTTCAATCTTTTGATAATCATTTGATTTATTCGAGAAAACTATTGAATACAAAACAATATTTAGGAAATGTTTTAAAATTGCTTTTAGAAAATTTCCTAAAATAAACGTTTAGTTTGTGTTCATTTCACATATAAGTGGGTTATTCCGAACTGGAATTCATTGAATGACCTTTTCTAAGACAATATTAAAAGTAGGCTTTTATTGCATAAACTAATGAATTGTCTAAATATCGTTATATACACATTAAATTGAAATTGAACCAAGTACTGACAAGTGAGCTAGATTAAATCTGCTTCATCTTTATTCTGGGATAACTACTGTCTTTGATAATTAGTTTGTCTTAAGATAAGAAGTGAACTCTTAATAACTTTATGTTTATAAGTCATTGTCATAATTATCAGACAATTATCTTAAGTGAAGTTCAGTTGTTTTGATTCATTCAATTTTGTCACTCAAACAAAGCATTAAAACGATATTAAATTCTAATGAATTTGAATTAAATTTGGATTATATTTCGATCAAAATTTTAATTATATTTAAAGTTTGATTCGCTTTAAATGAATTATCAAATTATTAATAGAAATCTATTTTAACCATTTGTTAAGCAGACATTTGACCTGTTCTTAAAACGATGACTACAAAAGCTGGAGGCAATATTCTTATGAAAGTTTTTCCAAGAACATTTTTTAAAAATAATATTCTCAATGCAATAATTAAGTTTTATTTTATTTTTATTAAAAGAATTTTTATGTCTTCCTTTAAAATGAAAGCTTTGAAACCAAAAACTGTTTTTTATGAAATCTTTTTTCTAAAAATTCTAATAAATTGATTACTTTTTTTGCTTAAAAGGTCTGACATTAGATATGTTTACTGAAAGCCTAAATCAATAAATGACTTGAAATGACTTCAAAGCAAATAAAATTTATTATAAGGAATGACACCTAATTAATTGGTCGCATTCGGTCTCAACCAATGAGTTATCGTTCAATTATTTTTCTTTCAGTAAAAATATGGATAAAATTGATATGAGCTCTAAAATGACATTCTTTTACATTTCATTACAATTCTTTTCACATGAGTTTCATTGATAGCACTCCACACCACTTACAGCACTCTTTTCTTTGGTTTTATTTTTCAAATCTTAAAATATTTAATATTTATTGAAGTTTTTATTTTGATATTCAGTTAAAATTTTTTCTATTAACTGAAAATCATATTTGTTGTGAACCGGATTCTATTTCTAACTTTAATATATACAGAAAGGTATGGAAAGGTTGGGTCTATCATTCGGGAGCAGTATTTTCAAGTATTCACTTCACTATTATTTTCTTTTTTGCTTTTAAACAATAATTCGAGCGATCATTAAGTCCTCAGAAAAAAGTAATCATTTATCCAAAGTTTGCAGCACTGGTATAACTCTAGAGCCTTGAGCTCAATGAATGTCGACTGACAATCACGAAAAGTTAGCATTTGAATACCGGCTAAACATAAGTGCACCTGATATTGGCCGGAGTGAAGGCGTGTACTACTAATCAGTTTTCTATCTTTTATGGCATTAGTGATCGATATATGACAGTAAATATTGTGGTCACACACGAAATGTTAATATATCGGACAGTCACTGCCTTTTTTTGCAAAATCATTAAATCAAATGCAATATTGTTATCGAGACTATCAATAAAAGCATATGAGTTACCGATCGCTACAATAATGCTATAACTGACTGACAAAACTTAATGATTGCTTCTAATCATAATAAGGTTCGCATCTGTTTATATGAGCCGATCCTAATTCCTGTTCTTATGTTCACAAAGTTTTAGACATTAGTAAATGTTTTCGATTGAATTCAGAATAGTTTTATGAAACCGATTCAGACTTTCATTTATGAATATATATTTTTAAAACTAATGGAAATCTAATGGTTTTTTCAGTTTTTTCTTCATTTTTATTGTTATTAAAGGCATTGTTTCAAAGCATTTGAATCAATAAATATTTTTCTCTTTTTTTTCTTAATTCAAAGCGAATTCAGTGATGAATATTAAATCAATGAATCTTTTTCTTAGGACTGCAAAAATGTTACCGAATCGACACAAATAGAGTTTCAAACCTTTATAACACCAATTCTCTGAAGTCTTTCAATTAATCCAATAAAATCTAAGATTCAATTAAGAAAAAGACAAAACACTTGTATTTCAAAATATTATAATTAGGTTTTAGTAAATTTAGCAAGACTTCACCCACTACCAAAAAACTTAATAGACAATTAACTAAAAAAATCTTAATTAACCATTAAAAAATTATTCATCCATGATAATTTTAGAGCAAAAACTATAATCTCTTATAGAATATACACTTTTTACTGATAATTTTAGTATAATATTAAGATTAATAATATGTATATAATAAGAATTAATATAATTCATTGAAAAACTTAAGGCATATCTCTCTTTAAAAGATAAAAAATAGAGTCATTCATATTTTCTTTTATTTAAAAAAAAAAGTTGAAATAAAAAATCTTATTATGTCAACAAAAGTTCATTTTATATGATATATAAGTTTTATCATTAATTTAATAATTTCATCAGTTATTCACCAAAACTATCCATCACTGAAGAGTTAAGACTTTTTCATTTAAATTTTGAAAAATGTGTGATATTTTCAAATCAAGACAAGGCTTTAGTTCCAAACGATTTATTATTTAACTTTAATTATGATATAAATTTTATCTTGATGATTATCAAGCAGGTTTAAATGAAAATTAAATTTTTGAACTTACGATTGAACAGACAAAAAAATAAATCCTAATATGTTTTATACAGGGATTGAAAAAGGAACGAGTCTCAGATGATGTCCTAGAGGGGTATTTTGGTCAAAATTCAGGGGGGTTTTAGGGGGTATTTTTGGTAAAAATTGCTAGTTTTTTACATATAAATCGTTTTATTAATATCTTATAATAATCAAATTAAAGCTTCGAAGTTAAAGAAAAAGCATTTTTTTTGTCAAAAATTACAAGTTTTTTGACCA
>JAQIXI010000112.1:0-35812 GCA_034700165.1 Galumnidae sp. Gr-Ori-00277 | reverse complement strand
TTATGGTTATTTTACAGAGTGGAGAGAGAGAGAGAGAGAGGGAGGGAGAGAGAGAGAGAGAGAGAGAGAGAGAGAGAAACTGTGACAAAAATTCATAAATATAAATATAATTGATTTTGGAAGTGACTAAAATAATTTTGGCCCATTTGTGTGGAATATATGTGAAATCCATAAAATAGTTATTTTATAAAAACTTATTATTCATTATATACTTTAAATTCTGTCAGAACTTAATTTATTATTAAATTTATTAAAAAGAATCGAATTTTAGTCTATTCTTAACATTAATTTAAAAAAATACTGAATATTCTGTAATATTATAAAAATATTAAATATTTTCAAAAATATAAGTAAAAAAAAGGTTACGTCATATTTGGAGTGCGTCTCATGTATTGAATGTCTGTCTGTTATTGAGTTCAATGAATGCAAAGCGAAGTTTGAGTCAAAAGAAGATAATTTTTAATTGAATTTTAGTTTAATCACAATATTTATGTCCAAACGATGAGTTATAAGAGATCTCACGACGACTTGGAATACGAGTCAACGGTTCCCAAACGGAAATTGGATGAAATGTCGTTATTATCGCAATCGGAGTCACAGTCACCACAAATTGTGGGCACAAATCAAAGCCAATCACTGCTTAATATGAAGACCTCGTCTTTGGTTGACCACAATATCACATCTTTAGGTTCCGGAGAGTCTATGGACTGCGAATCACATGAATTGTCAACGAATGGCACCGGAATTGGGACCAAATCAGAAACAATCGGCGATTCAGATGATGAGGAGGACTGCGATACTGATCCGGATATAATAATCCCTTATTTGAATCGCTTTCAAGAGTCATATCAATCGAGTCTTAGTATATATTCTTCTCGTTTGGAAAAACTTGAGTTAAGCGATGCCCTGAAGTGTACCAACGATTTGTTTGCGGTCGCAATCGATAATTATATGAAAGAACACAACTCTTTCGCACACAAAACACAAATGGATTTATCGGGCGTTCAAAACGTCAGACGAGAGTTCGACCATTTGTTGATTGGATCACAAACTCATAAATTGATCGCTAATTCTGATACAAATTGTTGTCAAACTTTTGACAGCACTTCCTATAAAAGTTCCTCTACTAATGGTTCGCCATTTGATTATAATTCTTATTGTTATATATTTGACGACAAATTGGCAAAAGTTTTATCATTTATGTGTCGAATAGAATCAAAGATATGTTCGGATATGAAATCAATATATCAATCGTACGAAAAACTATTGTCGGATCTGATTCTCATTGAGTATAGACTCGGAATTATAATTGAAATGTTTCATCACATGACAGACATCGAACCCCAGAAGTTCCTGCCGTCGCTGCCATTCATCCAAAACGTTCCCGATTTGATCGGTTATATCAATAGTTTATATGACGAAGAAAATGAACTCCAAATCAAAGACGAGTCCTCTAATGAACGAATGCAAGCAATAGTCAATCAGTTCCGCGCAATGCATAAAAGGATAAGAGACGCAATGGACGGTCTGCACGCCCTCTCCTGTATTATAATGGAGAAGAAGACCGAAGTGATTGACCGCGTGCACACTTTCTACAAAAAAGCCGAACAAATCTTCTTCTCTGAGCCTTCATATATGTTCCAAACCAAAGACAATACAAGTCGTTGTCTGTAAACTACTTGTCGAGCATTGAGTCAATTATTTCGATCAATATTTCAATAATTAAATGACAAATCGTTACAAAACTTAAATACTTATATTTATCGCTTAATTTTGTGACTTTTATCAAAACTGACAATTTGTTTAACAATTTGTTTTTTGCCCTAATTTTTCGATTTGTATTTTTTTCTATCATTTAATTCTGATTTTCAATACTTTGAGTACAATATTGTTTGCTCTCAAAGGGCGACGTTTTCTTATTTAATATAATTAACAAATGCTTTTAAAAATAGATAATTGTTATAAAAGGTAACTTCAATTTTCAATAATGAGTGCATTAATTAATTTTTGCCATTTTTTAGGCGTTTTATTCTTTTTCAAATTCAAACTTTTGTAGAAATCGATTGATTTTTTTGTTGTCTTTCAATAATCGATTCAAATGTAAGAATATTTTATGTCTTAAACTTACAAATTTACGGATTAAATGTTCGTTAATTCAATTCATAGCAATTCTGACGTTAATTACTTTTGCCTTTAAATTACGGACAAAAAGTTAATTTTCCTTTTTCTAAAACAAATGACATTTTACCACTTTTTAAGAACTGGACAACTCTTAACCCAAACTTCTTAAACTATTAAGCGTTTAAATTGGATCCAAAGACTATTAGCGAAGATAATGACTGATATATGTATTGTTTTATACTTTTACTTAAGTTAATCCTCTTTTATCTTAAGTTAAGAAAACAAATTACAAATTAATTTCTTTAATGAAATGGCAATAAATGTTTGAGTAGTCACTACTGTATTCACTACAGTGTAGTGTATTTTAAGAACTTTTATATGAAATTTTACCCCAAATTAGTTTCAAAGCAATTATCAAATATTTAAGTTTATTCTCGATTTTGTCGAAAGCATTTGAAAACTGTTGGCAACTGTTTAGGACAAACCGAACTACAATTGAAATATGTTTAAACAGTTTTGCTATTATTGTTTACTATTACTAATAAATAACAATAAAAGAAATGAAATCTAAATAAACACAAATTCGATAATAAAAGAAATGATTGATTTGAATACCATTTAAACAATTATTTAAAAGTTTTATTAAAACTTCATTAAAAGCGAAAAATCAGTTAAAGTGAATAACATTTGCAATAAATCTATTAATAATAAATAAGTTATAAATTAAAAATACATTTAAAGAACAAATGAGTAAATCATTAGAAAAATAAAAATGAGTTTTAAAATGGAAAATATATTTAATATAATTAAATATAATTTAAACGAATCACTAAAATCTGGAATCAAATAAATAGATAAAAATGAGAGAAAACTTGTATTCAGAGTATATTTTGGTTATCAGGAGATTCGGGTTCAAAACTTATGTCAATAAGTTCTGCGTCGTCGTCACTATTATGACAGTTCTCTTCGTGGACTTGATTTGGATGATTATCCGATTGAGTGAACGCTAATATGACATCATTAGTGCAATTGTTGTTGTGCTTCAATTGTCTGATCCGATGCATTATTAGGAAATTGTCGGTCACCCAAAACATTAACACATTTACGAAGAATGGAATCACAAGAATAACAATAATTATTTCCATTTGTCTGTTCAGGAATCTAGAGATCGGCCACAGAAGTAGAGCCCGGATATGAATCCAGAACTCGAATTGTAATAATAAAGTTATGACTAACTTTTCTATTAAGACAATTACAATATATGCAAAACATTGTATTAACCAATTCTTGAGCACTGGTTTTGGTTTTCCATATTCACCGAAAATCAAAATGTGATGATTAAAGCGAAGGGCAAACCATTCCGTTAAACGAATCAAAAGCCATAACAAAAGTAAACCAATGGAAGAGTCCAACAAAAAACTTATTATATATCTATTAATTACATATAAATTAATTATATATATATTAATGAGATGTGAATTACAGAGTGCTTACAGAGTGCACGGGTCCTTCCCTTCCACTAATTCCGCTGAAATTATATTTGAAAAGTGGACAACAACTGCACCGAAGCCTTGTTTGGAAGTATCGAAAAACCATATAATCCAAGAACGACGATATCGTTTTGGTTCACAAAATCTTTTAACTAATTAAACAGATCTTAGATTTACCTAAACTCATGAGGAATACCTATTAAACAGGCAAAGGCCAGGGCTGCCAACAAGAACTGAACAGTCCATCCATAAGATGAAGTCAGTGACCCGTGTCTGCAGTGATTTACATCATCGCCATTGCCTGAAGACATCCTTAAAATTGAGGATTTGACTGAAGAGAAAATGCCATAAATAAGACTAGAGTCGTATCAAATCAGATCAGATCAGATCAGATCAGTTCCATTAAATTAAATTAAAATTCAAAAAATTATCTAAAATTGGTTTCAAAAATAATCCATTTTTTTATTTCATTGTTTGTTTCATTTCAATACATTTATCACAACTAAAGTTAATGAAAGTTATGTTAAATCCGTCACTCAATCAAAATAATTGAAAAATAATTAAACTTTGATTAATAAATTAGAAAAGGAATGGAAAAGGAATTGAAGTTCTCATTGAATATTGAGAGCTATTAAACACTGTTTTAAAAGAGACTGCAATACAAAAGTGTTTAGAGGTTTAGCGCAGGACTTAACACAACCTTATCTTTCTCTGCATTACTTCTGTTAATCAGTTGATTAAATAACCATAAAATAGTTAATTGCCTTCAAATTATTTTTAAAATAAAAAACAGTGTTTTGTCAGTAACTGAATATTTAAATTTTCTTTGAATTTAAGTCAAATATTTGGGGAAATAATTATTTTAAATAAAATAAATAAATTGAGAAAAAAATAAACTTTAATTAATAACCAATAAATGAGAAATTCATAAAACAATTAAAAGGAATTAATATTTTTTTCTATATTTAAAAATCATTTCATCAAAGCCTTAACGACTGCCTTTGCGTTCAATTGTTTTAAATCGCGATAAGTCTGTCCGACGCCAACGAATACAATGGGTTGTCCAGTGATGTAAGTCATAGATATAGCGGCGCCGACCTGATCATCGATTGTGTCAAACTTTGTCAAAACAATTCCATTAATGGCAGAAGAATTAGAGGTAACTCCACGACAGCCGTTATCGAGTAAAGAACGATTAAAATTCATGAGTTGATCGACGGCTTCATTACCGACGAGGGCTTCGCCAACAAAAAGGGTTAAATCCGGTTCATTGATTTTAATGAGTTTTGCCAATTGTTTCATAAGGGGTTCATTTCCTTGCATTCTTCCGGCGGTATCGACTAAACAACATTTATATCCGGCAGTTCGGGCGTAGTTAATGCCTTCCATAGCAATGGCAGCGCTGTCTTTTCCATAACCCTTTTCGAATAAATCAATTTTTGATTTCCCGTCCTTTTCGTGGATATTCTTTAAGGCAGTTATATGTGTTCTGAGCTGTTCAATGGCACCGGCTCTGAATGTATCGCACGCTATGACCAGCACTCGTACGTCGTTGACAATAAGCCAATTTGCAATTTTTGCCAAATTTGTGGATTTCCCGACGCCATTAACTCCACAAAAGACGATAACATAAGGCGAAGACTTAGCCCTTACGTCACGCAATATATTTATGTTTCGGTTCGGACTAAGTATTCGAAGAATTGAATCTTCGAGTGCGTTACGAACGAATCCTTTGAGGCCAATCCATGTGTTGACATTCTGTCCCTCCAATTTTGTGGCCACACTTTCACATAATTTGGTGGCGATTTCTGCGGCCACATTCTTAGCGATCAAATGATCCTTCAATTGATTCAAAATGGGCTCCAAATCACTTGAAGTCAACGCCTTATTGTATTTTAAAGTATTTAAAAACGATCCAAATATTGAAGTCTTAGGTTTAGACTTCAACTCTTCTTCTTCTTCTTCTTCTTCTTCTTCTTCTTCTTCGTCATCGTCTTCTACTTCAAATTCGAGGTCGGGCTGCATATCTATATCTTCATAATTAGCCGCATCCTCAGCATTGGCCACATTCTTGGCAACTGATGAAGAATTCAATCCATTTAAGTCAGATTCGTCCACTTTTTTACTAAAGTCTAGATTTTGATCAGTCTTTCCGCCCAAATCCCAAACCCTTTTTCCCTTTTCTTTTTTTGTCGGCTCTTTTTTGATGGGTTTCTTTGCCTTCGGAGAAGTCGAACTCTTGGCAGCCATTTGTGATAACTTTTTCATAATATCCGTTTGAGTGTTGGGCTGACCATTACTTTTGTTAATCACCTTATCGTTCGATTTGGGACTGGAATCTTCTTTAGGTTGAGTGGATGTCCTCGAGACAATCATTGAGGCCACAGTTTTCTTGGATTTAGAGCTCTGTTCATAACTTCTCATTTCGTTATGGCTTTGATTTGAATTCATTTTATAACTGATTTCATAACATTTTTTAAACTCTGACTCGAAGTCAATAACATTAGTCGATAACAAAGAATTTAAATAATTTTTTGAATCCAAATTTGATTTGAGGTCATTTCCTGACCACTTGTCTGATAAAAAGAGTAGTTTTCTCAAATCGAAGTCTCGGTATTTGTCTCTGAAGGCTAACTGTATTTGGTCTAAGAATTTGTCGATATATGAAAGGGTCAGCATTTTCTGATACCCGACGACAAACACGAGTTCAAACTCATTGTCTAAACGGTACTGAAGTGCCACCGATTCTGTGCTAAACGTTTCCATACGGTCCTCAAGAATCACATTCTTTATAAGTTTATTGATATAACCATTCATTCCATTAATGGTTTGATTAACGGTCGCGAATAATACGATCCCAGACTTACTGAAGATAACGAAAAAGTCTAACATTTTTTATCTGAATTCAATCAAAACAAATAAATAAATCAATTTATTAGTCAATCGTTAGTTTAATTCAAATAAAATATTTTATTTGAATTTTATTTGAATTTATATTATTTAATAAGACTTACATTTCAATCAAATCCTAAACACTATTGGAATGAATGAAGTGTTGATAACAATTAAATTAAGATTAATTATAATAATAGCGTTTGATTTGAATTGATTTGAATACTATTTTAATATTAGAAATGAGTTGTTGTCTGCAGTCATATGACTGTATTTGTGCCACATTTCACTCTCCAACCAATCAATGAATTGCATTTCCTTTAAGTACACTTCACATGTTCTATCTATTTCACCTTGCTTATTGCTATTGCTATTGCTAATAATCGGGTGACCAGGTCTAAATCCTTGATTACTTGACAATGACTGAAAAATTCCTTGACATTTCCTGGACACTAGTTTTTATTTCAGATTTAATAATAAATATTTAGAAAAAATCAAATTTATTTTTCAAATAATTTTATGATTAATTTAATGAAATTTTATATTAAATAATCAATTGAATAATCAATAAATATTGATAATCAAGGTAAATTATCTTAAATTTTTTTCTACAAATTTTTAAAAATATATTAATCCGAGGATTTTTGAATTTTTTGATACAGTTTTTAATTAAAACTATTATAGAGAACACAAAAACTTATATTCCTTGACATCTAATGTCAAGGAAAATCCCTTTCCTTGATCCTTGATTCATACCTCAATTCCTTGACTGTCAAGGGAGTTCCTTGACATCTGGTCAGTCGAATTGCTATTGCTATTGCTTATTGTCTATTACTTATTGATTATTTCTTTCTTTTCAAAGATCGAGGAAAATCCTATTCTCGCTATAATAGTAGGGGTTAAATCCATTAAAAAAAGTGAGCATGATAAAATTCAAATTATATTATTTATAGTTTTTAATATCACTTTTGTTTATAATTAAAAGTTCACTAAAATTTAAACTAAATTTATGTATAGATTTATATAAAGATTTTAAACTTTTTAATTTTTTTCCAACCCTTCCCTTTCCTTCCCTTTCCTTCCCTTCCCTTCCCTTCCCTTCCCTTCCCTTCCCTTCCCTTCCCTTCCCTCCCCTTCCCTTCCCTTCCCTTCCCTTCTCCAATTTAATTTCCAAATAATAATAATTATTATTTATTAGTATTTCCAAAATAAAAGTTTATTGAAATGCCTTGGTAGTCCTCAGAAATAAATAACAGCATTACTACATGTAATAAGTTATTCGATAAAACTTTCATATTTGACCCTCTATTCCGACTCTATTATCTGACATCAATATGAGACCTGGATCAAATTGTTTCTTATGAAATTCATAAGTTATTAATAATAAGTTATTATATTTTCAATTCGAATAAATTTTTAAAAATCATGATACACCAAAAAATTATACCTAACAGTGATAAACTAGCACCATAACAGTATGATCCATTAACAGTAAAAAGGTCCTTGCGTAAGGCTTGGAAGATACTTGCAGACTCTTGTTGCAGTAACTCTTAAATGTTATTTATATAAAATTAAATTCTCTCCTCATTTAGCGATTTGGGCACAAAAAGGTTAAATACCTTCAAAACAATGCTTTATTCACAAACCATAATCTATAAGTTATAGAATCTATATTAATATAGATTATAGTTATAGTCTATAACTGATTTACTCTTTGGTAAAAAGTTGACTAAAATATAGAAAATTCTGCAGAAAATGTTTTAATAAATATTTGAATAATTGATTGCATTTCTGTTTCGTTAGAAAATACGTGAGTATTAATGGATTGACTGATGAAATACTTTTTAATGTTTACAACAATTACTACAAAACACTATTTCTTTATCTGAATGTCGAGTATTTATAACAAAATCAGTTATAAAATAAAATAATTTTAACTTTAATTTATTTTTAATCACTTTTAAGTGAATTTGAACTATAATTTAAGTGAATTTTAGGTAATTAATGGTTTTATAATTTAAAAAAACTATAATTAGAGTCATATAATATGTAGACATAAAAAGACCCAAAAGTGTCGACACATGTCGTCGATAACTAATGCCGTATTGAAGGCAACAAATAATTGACTAAAAAATATTTATTAATTATTTATTGATTTAATTGTGATTTTAAAGAAATGGTTACTCCGGTTCCCGAAACCATAGACTTCGCTAAAGAAGAGGAAAAGATTTTGGATCTCTGGAAACGTTTGGATGCATTTAAGACATGTCTAAAGCAAAGTGAAAACAAACCCCGGTATGTCTTCTTCGACGGTCCGCCCTTTGCCACAGGACTTCCCCATTACGGACATATTCTTGCCGGAACCATCAAAGACATAGTCCCGCGTTGGGCGCATATGAATGGATATCATGTGGAGCGTCGTTTTGGTTGGGACTGTCACGGATTGCCCGTTGAGTTTGAGATCGATAAGGCTCTTGGAATTAAAGGTCCGGAAGACGTCCAAAAGATGGGTATTAAGGCATATAACGACGAGTGCCGTAAAATTGTTATGAGATATTCAAACGAATGGCGACAAAACGTGACTCGAATGGGCCGTTGGATAGACTTCGACAATGACTACAAAACACTTTACCCGAGTTTTATGGAATCCGTTTGGTGGGTCTTCAGACAATTACACAACAAAGGACTGGTCTATAGAGGCGTTAAAGTGATGCCATATTCCAGTGCCTGCAATACTCCGCTCTCAAACTTTGAAAGTGGACTCAACTATAAAGAAGTGGTCGATCCGGCCGTTATCGTCAGCTTTCCATTGGATGAGTCACCAGACATATCATTAATTGCCTGGACAACTACTCCCTGGACATTACCATCAAATCTGATGCTTTGCGTTCATCCGGACTTGGATTACGTCAAAATCAAAGACAATAAGACAAATGATATGTATATTTTGATGGAATCGCGTCTGGAAGTGCTCTACAAAAAACCAGAAGAATATACTGTTTTGGATAAATTTAAAGGAAAAACTCTCGAAAAGAAATCATATAAACCGTTATTCACTTATTTTTCAAAACTGAAACAAAGCGGAGCTTTTATTGTCTGCTGCGATACTTATGTCACTTCAGAGTCGGGAACAGGTGTTGTTCAGTGCGCACCATATTTTGGTGAAGACGACTATCGCGTCGGAATTAATTATGGGGTCATTAAAAAAGATGGGGATGTCGTCTGTCCATTAGACGCGAGCTGTCGTTTCATAGAACCCGTAACCGATTATTTGGGTCAATACGTAAAAGACGCGGACAAACAAATAATTAAAGATCTTAAGAATATGAAACGACTCATTAATAACAGTACTGTAAAACACAGTTATCCCTTCTGTTGGCGATCAGAGACTCCTCTTATCTATAGAGCTGTTCCCTCTTGGTTTGTAAGAGTTGAACAAATGTCGAAAAACCTTCAGGAGGCCAATCAAATGACATATTGGGTGCCGGACTTCGTCAAAGAAAAACGATTCGGTAATTGGTTGAAAGAGGCGCGCGATTGGGCCGTTTCTCGTAACAGATATTGGGGAACTCCTATCCCACTTTGGGTCAGTGAAGACGGCGAAGAAGTGGTTTGTGTCGGATCCATTTCACAATTGGAAGAATTGAGTGGACAAAAAATAACTGATTTGCACCGCGAAGTCGTCGATGAAATTAAAATTGCATCAAAAATGGGCAAGGGAGTCTTGACTCGAGTGACAGAAGTTTTTGATTGTTGGTTTGAAAGCGGAAGTATGCCTTACGCTCAGTCCCACTACCCTTTCGAAAATAGAAAGCAATTTGAAGACAACTTTCCCGCAGACTTTGTTGCCGAAGGTGTTGACCAGACTCGGGGCTGGTTTTATACAATGTTAGCCCTTTCCACTCTTCTGTTCGGTAAACCTCCCTTCAAAAACTTGATTGTCAACGGACTTGTGTTGGCATCTGATGGACAAAAGATGAGCAAAAGTAAGAAAAACTATCCAGATCCAATGGAAGTAATCAACAAATATGGTGCCGACGCTCTTCGCCTTTATTTAATAAACTCACCGGTTGTTAGGGCTGAGAACTTGCGTTTTAGAGAAGAGGGAGTTCGCGATATATTGAAAGATGTATTCCTACCTTGGTATAACGCCTACCGATTCTTAGTTCAAAACATTGAATGGTATCAAAAGGAAACGAATGAAAAGTTTGTTTACAACAAATCTTTAGTATTGGTTTGCGATAATGTTATGGATAAATGGATTTCTTCATTCACTCAAAGTCTCATTCGTTTTGTCAAATCAGAAATGAAAGGTATTTCATATTTTCCTCATTTAACTCAAATTTACAAAATTTAAAAAAAATGGCATTTCTTTAAATAATGATTTATTGGACAGCATATCGTCTCTATACTGTTGTTCCGCGTCTCGTAAAGTTTGTGGACAATTTGACGAATTGGTACGTAAGGATGAATAGGAAACGTTTGAAGGGAGAAGAGGGTAGAGATGACACTAATAAAGCACTGCACACACTATTTAGTGTTCTCATGACTTTGATTGAAACGATGGCGCCCTTCACTCCATTCCTCACAGAATTAATGTATCAAAATCTTAAGAATATAATATCTGATAAGAAAATCGATGAAAGCATACATTATGTGATTCACTCTCCCGTTCGTCAGGAAATTATCGATGAAGTGGTTGAACGTCAAGTGAGTCATATGCAAACTGTTGTAGAAATTGGTCGAGTGCTCAGAGACAGAAAGACATTACCATTAAAGTATCCCTTACCTGAAATAGTGGTCGTCAGTAAAGACCAAACTATTTTAAATGACGTCAAAACACTCGAGAGATATATTTTAAGTGAACTCAATGTAAGAAATATGATCGTCACTACAGAAAAGGATAGGTATGGCATTCAACTCAAAGCTGAACCCGATATCAAAGCACTCGGCCTTCGACTTAGAAATGAGTCTAAACCTGTCATTCAAGCGATCAGAGATTTATCTGATTCTCAGCTTCAAGAATATCAGAAAAACCCGAATGGCTTTAAAGTGGGCCGACATCTCTTAGAAGTCGGAGACATTCGAATACAATACACTTTTGGAGGAGATTTGGCTTCAGATTTAACCGGAAAATATGAGGCCGACTCTATTGGCGATATTCTCGTTCTTTTAAATGTTGAGCCCGACTCTGGTATGAAAGATGAAGGAATAGCCAGGGAAATTATAAATCGGATACAAAAATTGAGGAAAAAGGCACAACTCGTGCCCTCAGATGAAGTAACCGTTTATTACGAGACACCAAATAATGGAGAGTTAGAGCGCATTATCAACAAATTCAATGATTTAATTGTAAACACTTTAAAGGCATCCCTCAAAAAGATGCCAATACCTAAGGATTGGTTCAAAATAATTGAAGACAAACAGACCATTAAAGAAGAAAATATTGAATTTGTTATTATCAGCCAAAGTGTTAAATCAGTCCAAACTAAGACCTCCAATGATAGCGCAAAAAAGAGTAAAAGTCCTTCAAAAATGGTGAACGGATTGGACTTCACTGAAGATTCAGTTAAACTGATAAACGATAAAAATGAAAAAAATGCTTTAACTGATCCGCCCTTTTCTAAGTATATTAATATAGAAATGTGTTCTTCTGATGGAAAATCTCTGCGAAAAGCGACTGTTCTTTTAGAAAATCCTATTGGAGAGTATGTCAGCGATGAACGAGAGCTCAAAAGAAATGTATTTTTTAAGATTTATTTTATTTTTCATTTTTTTTAAATATATCTTAAATTTCAGATTAAAGTAGCGTTGGGTCAGACATCGAAGTTATCTCTTTTTTACTCCAGAGATAAAAAGAAAGAAATCAATTTTAATTCTATGGGTTTTCATGATTTATGTCAACAATTAAACGGCAAAACTTTATTTGCGTTCACTAATTAAAGAGAATGTATTTATTAAAATCGAATTAATTTTAAAAAATTAAATTTAAAGTTGATTTTATAAATTTCAAAATATTTGAATTTTGCGCTCAAAAAAATTGTTTTTGTTTTGAGAAGTCAAACCTTTTTTGAATTACAGTATATTAATAGACAGCATTTATTGTTAAGTCACGTGTTTGTTGTCGAAGTTTAGCGGATGAGCTTTAAATGTTTGCAGTGAATCACGTGATTTGTCCGCAAAATTTCCCAGAAATACCGTTTTTTAATTTTTGTAACGATTGTTAATCGATTGCATTTTGTCATTCGATTACTGAATCGATTGCTTAACAATTATATGAATTTGAGCGCAATTTTAATCCCAATTATAAAACTCATGAGTCATGACTTCACATGTCTTCACATTTCTTCACATTTTTATTTCAAAAGTGTTTTCTTTTTTAATTTTAATTTATTTGTAAATAATTAATAAAACAATGGATTTAAATAAATTCCAGTCGTTTGAAGACAATTACAGAAGAGATTCATTCGATGATAGGATTTGCGATGACTTATCCCAAGAGTTGTTAAAGTATTTATCTCTCGAAGACTCTCTAAGACTCGAATGTGTGTCCAAACGGTTCCAAAAGACTATATTTATGAATAAAACAAAGCCTTTAATTATTGATTTGTCTGACACTAACTGTATTAACGAAAGCGAAAGACTTTTAAAGAGATTTCCGTCAATTAATTGTATTGAAATCAAAAACTTCTGGTATGACGTCAGTGTCTTTTATGACTTTCTTTGGATCAATTCTTTGTTTGAAATGATACTCAAAAACTGCAATAATTTGAATAAATTGTTGACTAATAATAAGCACTTTTATGATTACATCTCTTTAGAAAATTTAAAGAAATTTTTCCAAAAGTTTGGCTCAAAATTGCATTTTATACCGTTTTGTTGGCCGTGTGTTAGGCCTTTAATCCAAGAGTCAAATGCAAAGAAAATAAGAATCGATTGCTTTGAGACATCTCTATCTCACATCCATTTCAATCAATTGAAATATTTGGAAGTCATTAGTCTTATTATCGATGAATTAGATTTGTTTGAATCCTTTGCCAAAAGATTTGGTCAAACAATCAAACATTTGGTTGTATTTAACTCCACTTTTGAAGAGGAATTCCATAAATTTATTACTATTTCCCAAAACTTTCCAAATTTGGTTCATTTGGATATTAATCACAAAGAATATGATATAAACGACACTTCATTTGCAAATCAATTGAAACAAATGGCAGTCAATTGTAAACAATTGATAAGTTTTTCATTAATTATTAGAGGAAATGAATTGAGTGTCGAATCGATGGAACCCTTCCGACCGTTTAAACGATTGAAAAGAATTCGCTTACAATTGTTGTCAACTTTAGAGGAAAATCAAAAGTTTGACCTTTCATTCAATGCATTCAATGGCTTTCAAGAGTTAACTCATTTGAAGCTTACTTTAAATATTAAGAACAATACCGTCTCTGAGAATGTATTAACAGGTATTGACATTAATTTACCGAAAATACAGTATTTAGTATTGAAGGGAATAAAATTGGAATCAACGGAATGGACGGCAAATATTCTGAGCCGTTTAACAGCATTAAAAGTAATTAAATTGCAATTAAAGGACGACTCAATCAGAGCTCTCATTGAAAACAAACTAAAACAGAAGTGCAAACGAATCACAAGATGTGTTATTAATTATAAAAATTATATTAATTATAATAATAGAACTTATTTTGTTTAATACAATTATTTTTAAAACTTCTAAACAAATCATAAGTTTGTGATAAACAATAAGTGATTTTTTGTTAATTATATCTTTAAAATACATTTATTAATAATTTGTAAAAAAAATAACAAAAAGAAAACAAGAAATGGTATCTTTTATATCTCAATTTTACCAAGATACCCTAAAATCTGGGTTATAAGTCGATCTGATATATAAGTCGCGGGTCATTTATTGACAAAAATTGTGATAATTTTGTTGTATTAGTCGCACAACTTTTTAATGAACTGAATGTTATGTGTAGTCAATGACTTGAATTT
This sequence comes from Galumnidae sp. Gr-Ori-00277, assembly GCA_034700165.1. Classification (NCBI taxonomy): domain Eukaryota; kingdom Metazoa; phylum Arthropoda; class Arachnida; order Sarcoptiformes; family Galumnidae; species Galumnidae sp. Gr-Ori-00277. The sequence continues at coordinate 21,296 of JAQIXI010000112.1, read as the reverse complement.
GTTTTAAATAAATTGAAATTAATTTTAAATTTGTTGAAATTTTTTTTTATATAAGTCTCAGGTCTATATTTTTAACCTAGATCACTTTTTTGTTGTATAAGTCGGGACCAATAGAACCGATTTGACGGTACTTGACTTTGCACGATCACTCAATGAAATATATTTGAAACTATAGTTTGAAAATAATTAGATTTTAATGAATTATTAAATTAGTTTTATTAAAATAGTGATGTCTTCGTCTCAGAATCCAAAACAAAAAAAGGTATTCCAACCGAAAGCAGTTGTTTTAGGATTTCACGGAACGATTGCACCCATCGATTGGGAAGAAAAAATAATTTTACCCCACATTAGAGAGAATTTGATGCCATTTCTAACCGACAATTGGCTGAATCCCACTATTTGTCAGTCGGTCTTAAAGTTAAAGGACGAAGCATTTAATCAACACTTTGTATATGAAAACAGTGAGTGTCCAGTGATTTGTGAAGAGGAAGAGGACAATCTTAAAGAACAAATCCAATCAGTGAATGATTTCCTCATTTGGCAAATCAATTATCAAAAGCAAACGAATGACAGCAAAAGAATTTTCAAATTGGTTTGGATGGAAGGCATTCATAAACAAGAGATTAAAGTTCCGATCTTTGATGACGTGATTCCGGCCCTCAAAAAGTTTAGGGATGGATATCATCTCAAAATTGCTTTGTTTTCATCTACTGATCGAAATATTTGTCAAAAACTTTTTAGTAATACTGAAAGGGGAGATATAAACCAATATTTCGACAACTATTTTGACAGTGAGACGGGTTCTTCCAAAGATGTTAAATCATTCACTAAAATCGCTAAACAATTGAATGTCGAGACAAAAGATATTCTTTATATTATAGACTACGGACAGAGCGCTAAATGTGCTAAAGAGCTCAACATTCAGTGTCTTCTAATTGTGAGACCAAATAATAGAAAGATTAGAGACTATTATTCCCTTCGATTCGATAAAATCCAATCTTTAGGGGAAATATGTTTCGTGAAAAGAGACCAAAACAGTTAACCATTCATTTTATTGTCAATTCTTTCAAATAAAATAAATTCATTTATTGTATAAATTTAATAAATCCCTATATTGTGGTCACACTTTTCAAACATTTCTATTAAATTAAAGTCTAAAAAATCATTATTTGAAAAATGAGATAAAGTTCTGTCATTTCATTTGTTGTAATTTATGACGTCTTTTATGAATAGTATTTGTATTGAAGCGACGAATTGCGATAAATATTTGAGAAATGCATTCAATAAAAGAGTGAATCCAATGAATAAGTGAACCAATGCTTCAAAAGTATTGGTTGTATTAAATCACATAATAATTGCTTTCAAAACACAATAAAAAGATTTATTAAATAATTGTTTTCCACTTTAAAGACATAAAACATATGTTAAATATATTTAATACTAAACTCTAATATATATGTATTTCAATGTATTTGATATGATTTTTATCAAATTTTGAGTGCAATTAATAGTCTGTCAATCAATCGATGGTTTGTTTCTCAAAATGTAAGTCAAAAACTGATAATTAATGAAAGAATATTTTATGTGAAACCAATCGGACCTTAATTTTCAAGTCTTTTACGTCCACTTATTTGTGTTTGTTTTGAGAGATCAGTTTGTGCTCTGTTTGGCACTGTATTGATCGGATCCCTGCCTTCAGTACAAACCAGTGCTGTGCAAGAATTGTGTGCATTCCTCGCATTCCTTTCACTGTTTGCCTGTATTTTATGTTTTTTTTATTTTTTTGCTTCACTTCTAGTTTTTCTCAATACTTCTCTATTGACTTCGGCCTCAGTTTAGCTCACTTTTGAACAGCTCTTCCAGTGCTTAACTTTACTTAACACAAGTTTTAGTTTATTTTTTAAAGATTTTTACCAAAAAAAAAAATCTTTTATTCAATTTTATGAATAAATTTTATAATATTTTTAATTAATTAAATTTTTTGGTGAGTTTTGTTTATATTATATTTTTATTAAAATAAGTCAATGATTTATATGAACTTTTGGTGTCATTTCTTAACTGTTTCTTAACTTTTTCTTTATTTCAAATTAAAGTTAAATTTTCTTTTAATTATTTTTTATTTGAATTATAAAATGAGGTTTTATTTTAAGTCATAAGAATTTCATACATTTTTTGTTCTAAAGATTTATTTGAGTTTTTTATTACTTTTAATACAATATAAAGACAATGAAATCGTTTGTTTTAAATGTTTTAGAGTTTATTTTAATTTATTTCAATTCTATTCAATCACTAAATTTATAAATAATAAAAAGTCATTCAGTTATTAGTATTAAATACAGTTTCAATGGACACGACTTAAAATTATTTCTATTTTATTGAATTTAATTTAATTGAATAAAAATTGAGATTAAATTATATGAATTGCATGTTATCTCTTATATTCCTTTTCATTCCTGAAATACTTTAAAATACTTTTAAAATACTTTTTAAAAAAAAATCCAAATTTTCAAAACTAAAAAAAAGCAGAAAATATGATAATTGAAATATTATCAGACATTTTATATTTGAAATTAAATTATATCTCAAGAAATGCGTAAAAAGAGTTTAATATTTTATCTTAAGTTTAATTGTTGTTAACCTCCAAAGACTATACTTAAATATCCATTATATTCCAATGTTTGACTCATACCTGTCCTCTACATATCTCTCAGGTCTGAATGAAAAGTCATTGTTTGGTATTTTAATAAAAAAAGAATAAAATTCTTCCAATGATCACAAAAGTTGTGCGAAACCGAAGAAGAATATAATAAAAATTTCGAATAATAATAACTTAATAATTATCGTTTGGATGAATGCCTTTTCGTTGTCTACTTTTCTCTGAAGAAATTTTAGTTCCAAATCATTATCTCTGACGACATAATAATCATTAGAGAAATGGAATTCGAGTCATCACTAATGACCTCAAATGGGTCTCCTTTGGTGTCCGCCAATAGTTCGCCGTTGGAAGTGCTCTCAAACGCGGCCGCACTCATTGAAAAATCCAAAACTTATGGTAATATTCATTAAATTTTTTTTAAAAAAAGCGGAATATTTTTTAAATAAGTTTTCATTCTTTAAACTAAAGTCAATGCAATTATTCTGAGGAATCATTACTTTATTGTTGGAATAAATGAATAAAAAGGCATAAATTCGACCCCTTTTTAGAAATGTTTTAATTTCAAATTAGATAAAAATTATGGCATTTTTTAAATCTAATAATATTTAGACTTATTTTATAATACTGTGGAAAAGAGGCCCCAAAAATAGTGTCCAAACCATTAACATTGAGTTTGTAATCATTGTTCACTTTTTACGCTTATTTTGTGACTCAGAAAAGAGTCACAAATTTTTGTCGCAAAACAAGACTTGTATTGAATTATGCATTAAATTATTGTCAAATAATTATATTTATGAGAAAAATGTATCCGAATATCGCAAACATTATTGACTTGCTAATTTTTATTTGCATATTATTTGCATCACTTGTATAACAAAAGGGGGTTTAGTCTCCGCCCAAACTTTTATTTCTCGAAATTCGAGTAATGAGTGAATGTTTTCGAGTTTTGCCGTGAGTTGAGTCATACCATTCCATTGCAATTATTATCGTCATATCAATACTTTTACTCAGACTTCCATTAATTCATTCATTCATATAATGGAATTTTCGAGAATTTTTTGATCAAAAATTTATTTATTTTTACCGAATACTAAATACTGACGTTTTTTTTAACTTAATTTAAATATTTTATGAATTAATTAAAATTTCCTTTGATTTCGAATTTTTTAATAAATGATTAATTCATTGCTTTAATGCAATTATTATTTGAATAATTTTAAAATTCTTTTCTCTAAAAAAGTATTTATAAAAACTTATTTATTGATACCAAACCTCAAGTTTTTTATTGAAATCTTTTTGAGGTATGAATCGAAACATTCTTTAATAAATGGTTGCCTTGAAATTTCTCGTTTCATCATTTTATATAAAGAATGTATCCTTATATAAATAGTTAGACTCCCACTCATAGCTTGAGAATCCCTCGATTAAATTTCTTTTTTAAATGATCATGATGATGATGATGATGATGACGGTGACGATTATTCTTATGAAATATCATTTAAAACTTTGATTCGTTTGAAAACATTTAATTAGATTTGAAGTAATTAAGCGCTAATCGAACCGGTTTTGCATTCATTCAAACCTTTCATAAAAAGACGATATATTTATGCCTTAAAAAAGAAAAAGAAAATAAATTTCAATTATATATTATTTTATTTTATTTTATTTTATTGAAAGCGATTTTCAAATTTCTTTTTCATTCTTTTTTGCCTAACTTTTGATGGGATAGTTATGCCTTTTGACAATTAGAGCTAATTTTAGTAATACTTTAAATATTTTCTTTTATTAATAAACTTATTTCAAATGTTTTCCTTAAAATTAAAACTATTTGTTTGTATTTTGAGGACAAAATCCTTTCGGTTAAAGTATTTCAGTTTTGTGTTACAACACTTTTTGTTGGAATTTTTATGTTTACGAATATAGCAAACGATAAGTTTATTCTATGTTTTTCTCACATCTTATTTATTGACTTTCAGATAAAGAATTCAATCTTTATCTCTATATTTGAGTTATGACTGCAATTATTAGAAGAGTTCACATAATTTCAAATCGAATTTTTTTCAAATTCTTGTCTTTTCGTTGATTTATGTTCTTTCGGTAATTCGAGTCCAACCGAATACCACTTTCTCTTCAATTTTCTTTCAAACAAAACTACTTCTATTTACTTTTAAACCCAGATTTAGTCGCCCCCAGTATAACCAGTATAACCTTGCACATTCTTTTGCCAATTTATTTGTAAAAGACTAACAAAGGAATAGTTTTAATGTTTAAACATTTGTTGAACTCAAATCTCATATATATTTATGTATTTATATTTTTATATATAAAATAAGTAATTATTTCAATTCATTAATTTTATAAAACAATTGAATTATCTATAATTGCTTTTATTTGCATTCATTAAATCTTATAAATAAATTTTTTTTTATATTTATGTTAAACAATGTTTGGAAGTATTGCATACTTTGAGTTTAAGATAAGAATATTTCAATTAATAATAATTATTAAGAAAAGCTGTGAAAGGGATGAAAATGATTTTAATTGTTTATAAAAAACAAAACTTAAGTTTTTGTTAACATTTTTCTTGTGTTGTGTCATAACGTTTTGAGTTGAGAACTCGACAGCATTTGAGTTATGATATGTCGCCTCAAACGTATACTTAAAGTCTCATATCATGAGACAAATGATTATTAATGTTTAAGATTATTTCCTTTGCTTTTTACAGTCGACCCCTTCAGGCATTTATTTGCATTTGGTTAGACTCGAGAAATACCACAAAATAAATTCAAATCAAAAGCCAGTGTTAAGTCTTTTAGTAGTGTTTGAATTGTGTTTCTCTAAAAATATTGTTTTTTATTTTTGAAAGAATGAAAAATCTCTGTTTTGTTTCAGAACTTTAGATCAAATATTTTTGGTAAAGAATTTAATTAATTGATATTATTTTGAGTTATTCCAACAATTTGTTAGTTTCATACAAATCCTTAAACGTTATCAGTCTTTAGTTTCATAGAAGTATTGAGAATTACATTACATTTTACACTTTCCTTTGCTTTTTCTCACTTTTATAAATATATTTCACTCCTTTTTCGGTGTCAGAGAAGAAATTCTTTGAATATTTCGGAATCGGCTTCAGATCGAAATTTTTAACATTTTCTTAATGACTTTTCCTTTGATTGAATGCAGAAAAAGTCAAACCAGATATCAGTCATTCAATACATGAAAGGAATTATAAAAATTTATAATTTATTATTCAATGAGTCGAATGTCAAATACATTTTTCAATGGATTTGCTTTTTATAAACTTATTTATATTAACAATACTTAAGATAAATGGAATAACTCTTAGTTAAAACCTTTACTTTAATTTTGATAAAATCGGTTTCACTAAGAATCCATTCCAGTGCTGATCACTCACTGAAAAAAAAACTTGAATTCACGCTTCAATTCATAATTCAAAGAAAGACTTTAGAAATAATAATAATAATTCATTTTGAACTCACGACTGATTTTCATAATTAACTCATTCTTTCTCTAAAATAATGAATCTTTATTTCAATGTTATATAACTTTTAATAACTTTTTAATAATTGTTTCTGACATAACTCAACGCCAAGTTTTTTCAACTTTTTTTGTCTTCAAATTCTTGTCTTGTTTTCACTCTTTTCTAACGCTTCTGAATGTCATTCAAAAATTTATGGGTTTTTATCCCTTTTTTCGTTTCTTTTATGTCTGTTATTACGACACAATTATCTTAATTTAAGTTATGTTTCTTCACTGAAGAGTCGTTTTTTGACATTAATTGTGTTTTCAATTAATCCTTTAAATTCCTGATTGAGTTTAAAAGAAATTTACAGATAAAAAGTTTTCCTTTTAATGTTTGGTCTATTTTTTTGATTAAATTTTAAACAAAAGGTTTTGTTTACCTGAAATTCTTAGTTAAAGTTTGAGCGCAGAATAAAAATATTGGAATTTTAAAAATTGTTTTCTTAAAAAAAAGTTATTTTTCATTTCATTTTTAATCTCTCAGTCTATGAACGACTCATTTCTCACGCATTGGTTTCCTTTCCTTTCGGCCTTTCCTTAGACTGACAGATGAGATGACCGGACAGTCTGTGTTATGTAGTATTTGAGACCGGAGAGTGTTTTCCCTGAGGACACGTCCCGTTTAGTGTTAGTAAAGCTATACTACGCTTTTTACTCAACATTTATAATAAGAGTCTGTCTTTCTTTGGTTCTCTTTCCTCACAGTTTTCATTCTGAGCGAGAAAAAGGTGGGGAATACAGTCTCGAGAATTGGTATCATTAAAGCACTCTTTCTGTGAGTGCCCCACAAATGTGTGAAACATTCTTAGAAGAAGTTCTGTTCAATTCAAGAAAATACTCTCCGAATGTTTTTCCCATAAATTGCTTTTGTGTTCGAAACAACATTTTAATAGTTTTTTTTTTTTTTTGATAAATTTCTAAATACTTAATATATTCTTCTAATGTTAACAATAGGTTTGATTTAATTTGAAATATATTTAAGTATAAATAATTTGATCCTTTCTTTTAATGTCAAATAAGTTTTCACTACAAGTTTTCGTTTTTTTTTAATTTTTATTTTTCATTTTACGGTTTTCGTAATACTTATTCTAATCGTAACACAAATCATAGCTTTTGTGACTCATATTATAAGTATTTTGAAACTGTTTTTTGTTTTACTCACAAATCAATATTTTTTGGAAATTTTCTTCATTTAATTTTTGAAATACTTTTTCAGATGAATTGCAAACAAAGTTTTCGAATACAATTAAGGAATTACCGACAAAAGAAAACAAAATGAAGAGGAATAAAGACAGACGAGAATTAGCGCACAGTTCCAGTTTTAAAATAAAGGCCAGAAGTAGTTCGCCGTAAGTTTGAGTTTCAATTTTTTTTTTATTAAACTACGAATATATAAATCTATAAAATATAACTCTTTATATGACTTGTTTTCAGACCAAACGACGAACAGATGTTATGCGACCGATCAGAGCACTCATTGTCGCCAAACTTTAGTCCGACGACAGTCTATACTCGAAATTGTGATTTTCCGGAAACAAATGCAAATAAAAGTTTAATAAATGCTCCGCCAACTGCTCCACCAACTTATTCTACTTATATTAGTCAAAGAGCCGGTGCAGAGAGAAATGGTCTGCTTTCTTCATATCGGGGTTCTCCCTATCAACAAATCGATGGTACAAAACCGTTACTAATGAGACGCAATAGTGATCCAAATTCACAGCAATCGAATCAGTCCTCCAGTGATTCGTTCGAAGATGAGGACAAACCTCTAGATATGAGTAATAAGAAATACCGAAACTCAGATTGCAGTGAATCTCAATCGAGTTCTCCCTCTGATTTGAGAACCGACTCATTTTTGTCTAAAAGTTCAACGAATTCCTCTTCGCTGTCGAAAGTGTTTGGCCAACAAATGATGAGACCTTCAGTTATTACCTGCGCCTCATCTCTAAAAAGCCAAAACATGTCAATCGAGTCACCGATTCAACCCTCAGTTCAGTCATTGTCTCCGACCTCTAACTGCCAGAACTGCACAATTGGCGACCACTTCGGTTGCATTGATAGTGATCACAATGACTGCAAAAAACATCGAAATCGACAATTGTTTGTCGCAGAAGAAGTAAGTGATCCCGTTATTGAAGAACATTTTCGACGCTCTTTGGGTAAAGACTATTCGCAAATATTTTGCAACTCAACCAACAATAACTCAATTACTTATTCGGGTAATTATTCTTATGATTTGTTAACTATTCCTCGCGAGTCATATTAGGTCTTCCCATCAAACAAGTATGAGTTGATCGCTCTGTCCGATAGCTAACGCCCACTCTTTTCAAATGATTCCAAATTATCTGATCAATGCTTTTAAGATTTGTTTTTTAATTGGTTTAGTTGACGACCACTTCGCCAAAGCATTGGGCGATACATGGATTCGATTACAGAAGACCAGCACTCGATTAGAGGAGAGCTCAAAACCAAATAATGCTCAAAGTATTGCTTCTTAAGCTCTCTTCGGGTCAATTCGATAGTTTTTATTAGTTTTTTTTAATTTTAATATTAATTAATGTTTTCATTTCCTTTTGACTGAAATACAAATAATTTTAAAATCAATTTTATTACTGAATTCAAACTTTTTTATGGATTAATGTTATTATAAATAATATTAGAATAAGTATTCAAAATAATTGTTTCTGTTTTTGTTGTATTTTGTGGATATCAGTTGTGGTCAGAGTCTGAATCACTCAAAACCCAAATATCGTCTAAATTGGTTTCAATGTGTAGTTGTGTTAATCCCGTAAGACTTGAGATATAATCGCTATCATTGAATGCTTTTAATAAAAACTGGAAACCATTTTCGTTATACGCTTTGATTATCTGTAAAAAAAGACCTGTTCTTAGAATTCTCTAAAAAAATATTTGTATGAATACGTGATCAGAACAGGCACTGCATTTGTCGAATCGTTCACTCGTAGGCATTAACTGCTGAAACTTCGATAAGAATCCTCTGATTTGATGGGGAACTATTCCTAGAGCTGTCTCGATGTCGGTGTCGTCGCACTCGTCATAATTGACAATAAGAGCGGGCGCTCCCCCTCTAAACCTTCAAATTAATATCAATTCAATTTAAGTTTTGGATAATACCGCAATGGATGCTGAAGTACAGATACCATAAGCTCTACGGCCAGTCCCGAGGCCAACATTGAGACTCCGGGACGAGTGACTGTGCACTGCTGGTCAAGTGTTCTATCTTTAGTTGACTAACAAATAAATTAATTAAAATTATTCCATAAATAATTGTTAATTATTTTGTAAAACCTGTTCTTAAGAGAAAAAAATAATTCTTTGTTAGTATTAATTGCAATATAAGTGGAAAATAAATGTTTGAATCACTCAAAAGCGAAAATAACTTTAAATTACTGATAATTTTGGAAAAAAATTAAATTCAGTTACAGAACTGCTATTTATTTGACTCTTATCGCCTCAATTAGAGGACAGTTGTCTTTTTAAGAGGCGAAGCCCTTAATCTTATTTTAATGGATCTAATTTTGTTTAATACCTATTATTTATATTTTCTGTTCTCAGAATTCATTTTCAATGCGTTTGAGATTTCGTTGAAATTATATAAAATGATTTAATTATTGGATATTCAAAGCGTTTGTTAATAATGTCTTTAATTACAAAAATGGAATTTGAGTGAAATATAAGTCTCGCATTGACTGACATATATATACAAAAAGTGATAAAAACTTGTTCTTTGCTTAAATCACTAATTACTGTCTCTTGTAATGCAATAATCGATCAAATTTTGTTATAAGTATGCAATCAATGAGTCATTATATGATTCATTTGAAATGAAAATCAATGAATCATTGAAACGACATTTGATTTGTTGTTCAAAATTCAATGAAAACAATAATTTCAAACTTAATGTCATTTATATAAAAAGTTAAGAAAAAGCTTACATTTCCCGGAGCGACGACATCACTACAGAAATAACATCCCAGTTCTGAACCGATAACTTTTCTATATCTCATAGTGTTTGAAGTCTCTCCGCCCACAGCACCGACTGTTTCTTTATTAATAGTTGAAACAGAATTACTTCTAACTCCATGTCTTTGGACCAGAAATGTGTCGAATCCGAGCGCAGCGTTTATTACGAGCTTTAATAGAAATTTTATTATTAATATTTAATAATACTTATTATACATAAGAATCCTCTGATTTGATGTGAATTATGAGAAATTATCTCTTATTTAACCCTTAATTTGTTTTAGGCCTTAGTTTTTGTCATTTTATAATAACTTAAAGAAATATTGTGACCCAAATGAGTAAATTATAAGAAATAATACCTTATTCTTGACGGCAGACAAAACAGTCGGAAGCCATCGACTCTCTCGAGTGTCCATCAATAGAAATATCACATCATTTTTATCAATTAATTCACACAGAATTTGGACGTCTTTTTCCACTTTTTCGATCACTTTATGAGAAATAAATTACATTAAAAATTCTTTTAAAAAAATGGGTTGAAATACAGTGATCGGGCACTGGATGTCCGGGCATTGGAATCGATAATTGAATGCCTTTTGAATTGGCATTTGGGAAGATTTGTTTGAGCGCTTCGGCGGCGGCCAATGCTTTCTCTTTTCCACCATTAATACAATCTTCAAATTTAAAGAGTGACTGACGGACGGGATTAGAGTACGAAACCTGAGAATTGTCGACAAACGTAATGTTTTTGATGCCCCACGACTTCAGATTAAAACAAATTAAAGTAATTGTTATTAAATTGTGAATACCATTAATCCTCGGCCAACATAACAGCCCAGAGTTCCAGAGCCTAAAATAAGGCAATTCGTTCCCCAAATAGTTTCTAAATCGAGTGAAGGGACTAAACGCCATCGCATTAGTTTTAGGTTTAAATTAACAGCGCTTTCAGCCAAACGTTTCGGATCTAAGACTGGACTTAAGTCAACGGTTCGCGGAAGTAATTTATTATTTTCATTCTTTTCCCAACCGACACATTCAATAGAATCGATGTCCGGAACAGCACACGATTCCAATTTTATATTAAGAAGTAAACTATTTTTTACTGATTTTCCTCGAAATCTTATAGCAAGAACTGAGCAATAATCCAGTTTAAATCTATAAGATATTAATGCCAAGTAGTTTCTGAGTGGCCAACCCGGGTATTCATCGTGACTACTGGAATCACAAAAAGAAAAATAAATCTGAAAAAAATTTAATAGTAATTAATATATTATAAACTGAAGCGATTAGTTTCTGGAAATATAATCCGAAAAAGTTAAGCCCAGTTTAAGGTTAAAATATAAGATTTAAGGGTTTTTTACGTTTTAAACATTTTTGACGTTTTGCTCGTCACTATTCAAACCAAAATTAGCTTTAATACAATAAGTTTATATCGGGAACTCATTATATTTTGTATATTAAACGGAAAATTGTATTTAAAATACTTTTAATTATTAATTGGATGACATTATATATCATGTTTTTATTGAAGATTTTGTCTCTTTCCTTGTTATTAAAAATATTAAACTTTAATAAAAGCCATTAAAATAAAGTAAGGAATTTAAACTTTATACTTGTAAATTAGAACCTTGCTACAAATTTCAAAACTTCAAAAGTAATTTATAAAAGATTAATAATTGAAATCACAATTAGTTAACATTAGTTACCTTTACATTTGTTTTATCCTTTAAAACAGAATATTCTTCAACTGAATGAACAGTTATTTCCGATTCATTGACCGAAACTAAAAAATATGATTCATTTCTTTCATTTAATTTGGTTTCGATTTGTGAATACAATATATTAATCTATAAATGGATTTTAAAAATATATTAATTAAAAGACTTATTATAAGTTAAATGTACTAACATTTTGTTCGCTCCAAATATTAGACAAAAGTTTAGGCGAATCACAACATAAGTAAGTCTTGAGTGGAAAACAAAGGGCCGGAAATGCAAACCAAAAGTGAAATTTATATTTCTTTAAGTCCTGAGCCATAAGTCATTTAAAATTTGTTTTTAATGTGAGACAAATACTTACGGCAAACACTAAAAGCAAAAACTTTAATAACGACTTTGAGATGTTATCAACAAATTGTCCGCCGATTATATCCCTCCAAATCTGATTATAATTGTCTTATAATTAATTCAATTTTAAACTTTTTGCAAATCAATACTTGTTTTCCCATTTCGTTAATTAATTGTTTTTTATCTCTATTAAGAAAGTCTTCATAAGTATTGGTTACAATCAATTGACCGAACATTTTATGCGTTTCTTTAGTTGTTTTGTCGTCTCTGAAAATATGACATTCAATCAGATATTAGACACAAATTCATTAAATTTAATCACATTTGAAATGACTCGAAATCGATGTTTAAAATTGGTTTTAAATTCTGTGATATATCTGTTAAAAGAGTAATCAATAAATGAAATTCATATTAATTTTGATAAATTCATACCATTTCTAAACGTCGCGATTATATCAATTGGTTTGTCGTCTAATTTCAATGAATCCAACTTTTTGTTGGACAACAAATGCCAAAACCCGACATCAATTACAGATGAAAACGGAAAGTATTTTAATGTTTTCACGTCTTCTGAACTCATATTGTAATGGATTTGTGATTAAAATTTAGTGAATTTAATGATTCAATTGTTTTTGTTTTCAAAAAATGTTTATTTGTTTGTTTGTAAACAATTTAAATCTGAAACACCTTTGAGTTGTGTGACGTCACAAACCTTTACCAGAAAATCGTTCATAAATTAAGTTATATTAAGGAAAAATCAAAATTCAAACCCGAAAATCATTTAAAAGAATTTATTGAAATGAAATAAACAAATGTTTGAAACCTAACAAAAGGCCAAATAATAAGCGCTAATAAATTACTACTAAAATTTTTTTCCTCTCAAAAGTCAGTGAAATTGAGGTTGGGTTAACTCTTCAGTCGGTATTTACCTTGTTACATTTTTAACAAAACAGTGCTGTTTGTCATACATAGTAGTGATCAACTGAGTTATGCAAAACTCTAAGAAATTCTTAAATCTATTTAAAACAATTGAAATATTTTGTTAAAAGTTTTTATATTGTAGTTCAAAATTACCAAGGTACATATTTCAATTGAAGAAAATGTTCGATATAGGGTAAAGTTGCTCTTTAGGAAAATTCCTTATAAGAAAAAAGTTTAATAAAATTAATTAAAACACAATTATTATTAACTTTTAATTAACAAATAAACACTTGAATTAAAGCACAACTATTCCTCTCTTTATTCAATTAATTAAAAACAAAAGAGGTTTTGGCGGTTAAACACTATTAGCTATCTTTCGATTGGATGTCATCACTTGCGGTAAGTCTTTAGTTTTTAAACTAACTTTGAATCGAATTTAATTATAATTAAAATAAGTTTTTAATTAATTTTTTGTTTTTAACTTATAGATTAACTCCTTGTTAACAATAATTGATGTCAAAAGCGATGGACAAACGAAAGTTTTGATCTTAATTTTGATTTTTTACTTAATTGGTCTAAAAATCCAATTAAGAAAATAGGGTTTTTACCAAAATTGAGCGCAAATAACGTTCACTAAAAGCAATTATATTTCTATAGTTTTACATTATATAAATTTTACGTCATTGACCCTCAAATTGGTTTTTATCGGTTTGTTTACTTTTCTTATAGAGCATCTTTACCCTATATAGAGCTTCGTTAGTAGCACGATCTCCCTAGCTAGAACCTCATATTAAAATGAGTTTGGTATCATTTGAAAGTTTATATCGAGTAGAATTTATATTTAAGTTTTTAGCTGCATATGACCAGGATCTTTTTAATAGGGTTTTCAAAAAAAATGGAGCGATGAATTTTCTTAATTTCTCCTCGAGTTCTCATTTGATTTTAATTCTGTAAACGGATATGGAAATATCAATTTTCTGTAGTTCTTGCACAAGTAAATTAATTTATTTAGGTAAAAAATATCCAATTAAAAAAATCACAAATGCGAGACCCTATGCTCCCTGGTAAGTTATTGAAGCAAGGTGAGTTTCAATTTAAGAATTAGCTATATATAATAGTATATTTTAATCTGACACCAAGATCATTAAAATCGGTTAAGAAATAAAAATTTGGCAATAATTTGAACCTAAAATATGGTCTCCAAAAAGCATTAAATTTAACAAAATTATTTTATTATAAGATTTTACAAAATATTCGATGCCGTCTGGCGGCCTTATTTTAGGTTTGATCAAAAATTGACAAGCAACAAAGTTGTTCCACTTAATGATATATATACAAAAATCATAAAAATTTTCAGGTCCCAGGTAGTCCAGATTTTCCTATGGGTCTTTCCATTCAAAACCTTGATTTCCAAATTACTGCCAAATTTCTATTTCTTAACCGATTTTAATGATTTTGGTGGCAAATTAAAATATACCATCATATATATCTATTTCTTAAATTGAAACTCAAATTGCTTCTAAAACTTACCAGGGAGCATAGGGTCTCGCATTTGTGATTTTTTTAAATAGTTATATTTTACCTAAGTAAATTAATTTTATTGTGCAAGAACTACAGAAAATTGATATTTCCATATCCGTTTACAGAATTAAAATCGAATGAGAACTCGAGGAGAAATTAAGAAAATTCATCGCTCCATTTTTTTTTGAAAACCCTATTAATTATAATTAATTGAATACTGATAATTAGAGCCATAATTACCTAAGAATTAAATCTATGATTCATTTACTCAAAAATATCAGGATAAAAGTAAATAAGCTAAAAATGTGAGAATCATATGATTCAAATATTTGTTTATAGTCTTAACAAAAGTTGATTTTTCAAACAATTGTATATTTTATAAAAATTAAATTTGAAAATAAAACTTATCTTTAAAAACTTTGACAATTATCTTGTCAACAATCTTGTTGAAGTGCTGAGGCTTTGGACAACTATCTAGTTGTCATCATCAGAGCAATTCAGGACCAAATGAGCCCTTTTTTGCATTTGAGGCCAATTGTAAGCGGAGATAATGTGCAGTAATAGAGGACTTTTGGTCACATTTTTTTCAATTAAGTTTTAAATTTCAAACAAAATATTAACAAAATAACAAAATAAATTTCTTTGGGACTGAGCTATAAGTGAATCATATTTTGTTTAATATAAACAAAAAAGTTTGAAATTTAAAACTTAATTGAAAAAAATGTGACCAAAAGTGACCAAAAGTGACCAAAAGTGACCAAAATCATGATAATTTTGAAAGCTTTAACTATCAAATTTAAATTAATTATAATTAAAAAGATACTGGTCATATCACAGCTAAAAATTTAAAAATAAATTCTACTCGATATAAACTTTCAAATGATGCCAAACTCATTTTAATATGAAGTTCTAGCTAGGGAGATCGTGCTACTTACAAGCTCTGTACTTGTTAGTTATGATGAAATGAGAAGAGAAGAACATACACCACTTGTGTGAGAGTTGTGTAAAAATTAGGGATGGATCTCCTGTCCGAAAGCAATTCCCAAAAAAAATTTTCGGGTCAAAAGTAAAGACTCGAGTCTCGAAATTATTGGTTAAAAATTCTAACTTAAAATAAATACAATAAATGCCTAACTTTTATATTTTAAAATAAAAGTTATTTTAATTCATCCAAATCTAAATGAGAACAGAAAATGTATTCTATTTTATTTAAATATTAATTTAGAGACAAATCTTATAATATTTATTTTATTTAACTTTTATTGGTTTTAATAATATTAAATATAAAAATATATAATTTAAAATGTGTTCAATATTTTAAAATATATTACATTTAAAAATATTTTGAATAATTAAAGACTAGTTCGAGATTCTCTACTTTACCCGATCGGGAGAATTACCCGATCGGGAGAATTAGTTGCCGATCAACACTCGAACCAACTCTAGTAAAAATCATTGAAAACTTTATTTTTAAATAATGATTTAGCCTCGAGTCAAACACTCAGAGTTTGCGTCACATTTGCATCGATTGCTTTTTCCGAAACTTTCGGCTTTAAATTCACATTCACTCCATTTATTGGATTTTATTAAAACACTTTGTTTTCTAACAATAATAACAGAATTGTTTAAATTCTGTTATTTTATTAATACTAATTAACATTTTGTTAATTATAAAAAAATCACATCAAATAATATGTGATTAAATTTAAATATTTATTGATTTGTGTAATCATTACATAAATTAAAATTTAAAGTGAATTACAGTCAATATTCTATATCTCGAATATTCTGTGTCGAAACCCTTATATAACCCCTCATATAACCTCTCTATAACCCGAATAATGATATCGATATTAAAGCACTTCATATCCCTTAATATTATTCTATATCTGGAAAACCTCTATAAGTCAAACACATATTGTAAATCACTGTATGTTCACTCCTATGTTCGAGTAATAGAGGTTTTACTGTAATTGAATAAAAAATATAATTAAAATATTAAAAAATTTATTTTCAAAAACGATGTCTGACTTTATTTTATTGAATTATTTTATTGAATAAACTGTTTTTCGAAGTTTTAAATAAAAGTCAAGGCTTTACTGATTTGTGTCGATAGGGCACAGGTAGAGGACTCTGATGTCCCGCCCTATGAAAGCATCGAAGCACAGCATAATAGTATATTTAGCCCAATATATGGTCCAATGAGAAGAGAACTGACAACTTGTGTTTATTACTGTTATTTGTTTCCACTGTTTGGCAATCATTGAAAACAGCGTTTAATTTAACTTAAATTGCGATTCAATTCAACACAAAATCTATTGTTTTTATAACGAATTTAAGTCTAAATGTTTTGACCATTAATTCATCAAATGTTTTGGATTTTATATCACTTCATATTATAATTGTTTTGAATTGTGTTTTGCTTTCATTAGATTCTGTTCATCGAATTAATTAAAGTTTCATTTATTAATTATCTGAATATTAATGCCTTTTCTTCAGAATTCACTTTAAATTTGAATTTTTCTTAAATTTTGTGATATTTTCCACATTTTGAGTAATTAATTGATTTTTAGCTAACATTAATTGATTGTTAATAATCATTAAGTGAATAAAAAACTGATTATAAGTTGAAAGATATGGAAGACTATAAGTTTCTCTTTAAGATTGTTTTAATCGGAAACGCGGGGGTCGGCAAGACTTGTCTCGTCAGGAGATTCACACAAGTATTCACTATTAGTCATGTCTTGTATTGATTGTGTTTTCCCTGTTTAGGGTGTATTCCCCGGAGGACAGGGCGCCACCATTGGAGTCGATTTCATGATTAAAACACTTTTAATTAATGGTATGTTTTGTTTGTCACTCGAAAACAATTTATATTTAATTAGATTTTCATTGATTTCAACAAAAGTGCAAAACTTTTCAAATATTATTCACTGATTTTAATCATAAATTCAAAAAAGAGATAAATTTTTAATTACTGTTAATCCCTCCCAAGTGTTGCAAATTTTACTTAAAAGTTTTGCAATTTCACTCAATTGTTCAATTGTTCTAGGCCAATTTAGATTAGATATAATTTTATTCTTTTATTTATAAAAGTTGTCTTATGTTAAATTTCGTTAATATTTTTAAAAATTTATTTTTAAATAAAATTCAAATAATTTAATGAATTACCTCTTATTCCAAATATTTTTACAATTTTATCGATTGCTTTCTATATATTATATATAATTTTTTTTCTATTATTATATATAATAAAAGATAACATATTTGTGTCGCGAAATTAATTTTTTAATGTTTGATAAAACATTTTCATTGAATTTTTCTTATTTTTAGTTTCGTTAATAGAGATCTCACGAAAAGATATAAATTTCGCGATTATTTTAAATTATTTTTAATGAAAAACTCACGAAAAAGTTTTATTGAATTATATATTTTCTTAAAAATTTGTTAACTAAAAACTGAAAAAAATAGTCAGAAAAAAAGACTCAAAAAAAGGGTTTATTTCTAACTAATTGTTTTCACTAAAACTTGAAATTTCGTGATATTAATCAATCAGTTATTATATCATTTGATTCATTAAATATTTTTGTTTTGATTTGAAATATAGAATATTATAATTATAACAAAATTAGAGTTTTATCTGAAAGTTATTTATGAAAAGATATTAAAAATAAAAATTCAAATCAAACATTGAGTGAATCATATATTCTTGTCTTCAGGCAATTATTGATTCCATTTCTCCAGAGATTATAAATTGATTTTAAAGTCTAATACTTTTGAATTGAGTTAACTTCCATTAGTTTTTAGTGAACATCACATCATTTATTTGGGTCTTTAAATTCAGATATATTTTATTTTTAAGAGTTTTGTATTTAAAATCCATTTCTAATAATAAGTCTATTGATTCAAAACATTGTTTTTGAGGTTAATAGCGGTTCGGTTGAGTCGAAAAATGGGTTAACTTTTCTCATGCGATACAAAGACACAAAAGTTTTGTCGACAGAAATTCTTTTATTTCAAGCAATTTAAGTAAATCCTGTTTTGAATCAATTATTAAAAAATATTAAAATAATTCATAATTTTCTTAATTATAATTTGTTATCGCAGACTGTAATTCACTTTTTCATAACTCATTTATAAGTTCATCAAACTTTCAAATTCTTTTTTGTGTCAAAAATACTCGTTTTCTCATTATTTTGATGTTTCTCTGACTCATACATAACAAGTCTTTGTGTACCTATTCTTCTGGTTTTCAATTCAGTTTATATAAACCAATCAGAAGATAACGAAAAGTATTTAATATAATGTCTTAGAATTAATTATTCACTAAATGTGTACTCATTAGCCTTTGATTGTCACGATTTAATGGACGTCTAATTCAGAAGTTTCGATGTTTTATTTTTCTATGGATAGCATACAATCAAATCAATCATTTTTTGATATTTTTGGCATTAATATCAGATAATACATAGTTTTATGTATTTACTTATTTTATATCCTTTTTTTGCTCAAAACTTGAAATGGAATTCATTTTATCGAAAAATTTTATTAAATTGAATCAAATCTTTTCTCACATAATATTTATTAATGAATTTCTTATATACTTTGAACTTAAGGTTTGTTTGCATTTTATTCATATAAAACTGAATTTTCTATTTTTCAACTTTGAATGTGTTATTGAACTTCAATTTGAACGATGGCTTCAAAGAAGTCTTTCATTCAATTGATATTTTTCTTGATTTTATATATAAAACTGATTTCTAAGCCATGATTTGATAGGAATTCCTAAAAAGTAATTATCTTTAATTAAAGTTTTATCATTCAATTATGAGATAATCGATATCTGTTTAAAGATCAGCGAATGACCAAATCATGTAATATAGGGGTCTCTTAGCCTTTCATATTTGTTTTGCCAAAAAAACAAAGTTTGGTAATACATCGAAACAAATGATCTGAAAATGGATTTAATTTGATAATTACCGATGAGATTGTCGTAAGGCATGCAATTCATTGCAATTCATTTGATTATAAGTTAACTGAATTACATTCATTGCTTGCAATCAATTTATATTTTGCCTGATTTGTAATAAACTCGTTTCACATTTCATTTGCAAATTGTAGGCCAAAGAACTTTCTTAAGATTAAATGACAACTCAGTGTTTCATTGATTTATTTATTTATTTCATATCTTATAAAATCAATAATTTAATAAAATCTGTAATTTTAGTCAAAATTACATTTTATTTGACAATCATTTGACACAATGAAAACCTTTTTATTATTGTCCTGTGAATTGTGTCATACATTTGGTTGACATTTGACTCAATAGTTATCGTAACAAACATTAAATTCGTATCTCTTTTATAATTTAAGGTTCAATAATTTACTCAACACTCTTATAATTTACGACTTTATTTTGCTCTCATATATTGATTTTTCAAAAGTTTTTCTGCAATGAATTCAAATATTAAATAAGACATTGAAGTTAACTCTATTGACGTGAATTATTAATTAAATAATTTTCTTATTTAATGTTTTATAACAAAAGAATAGCAAAAGTTTTTATCGATTATCGGAAAAGAATTCATTTTAGTTTATTCCCAAAAATTTTTTGATTTATATATTAATGATTGAGACTTAAATGAAGTCAATTTGTCTAAATTTTATTAAATATTATTAAAGCATTACTTCAACTATTTTTACGTTTCAATGTATAATTATATATCCATAGGACTTAGAATGTGCACCGATCATACAGTGAGGGTCAACTTCCCAATTAAAAACTATTTACAAATATTTTAGTTTTTCTTAACTATTTATTAATTATTTGTTTCTTTTAGAAACTATTTTGAGGACATTTTATATAGAAATAAAATTTTTACTTTCAAAGGTTAAGTGAATTCTGACTAAAAATTACTTCATTATTATATAATTTAATAGAATTACAGTTGAAAATCGATAGTATTAACCTAACCTGGGATCAACATTTAATTTATTATCGGTTGAACACTAGATTATGCTTTCCTTTAGAATATTTGATGTTTAAATAGTTAAGTAATCAGTGATTTTTCAATGTTTAGATGAAATATTTATGTAAACACTTGTCATCTCATTTAATCAATCATTAAATGATGTGATATTTGTTCGAATTTTTGTAAACCATATAATCGTTAAAAATGAGTTTATTTTATGAGTTTATAGAGCATTGATTTCTACACAACTTCTCATTTTCATATTTTTAATATATTTAAATTTACTTATTATTGGTTAGTACTCTTTCTCATAATAGAAAGTAAGCATGGTAAGATGTTATAAGAGACCAAAAAATTAGTATTTGAATTCATATTAAGGGGATAACCCTTATATTTGAAATAAACTTGGTAGTGCTGTTTTCAGATTGATCAAGAAATTCTGAAAACATTTATTATTACAATTTATTATCAATTCAATTATAAATTCAATCGCATTATTTGACATAAATACTAGAGGTGGGTCTCGTCTCGAATTCCCGGGTCTCGACCGGGAATTGATCTCGATCGGGTACAGTCGAGATTCTCGAACGAGTCTCGAATGATTCAAAATAATTTTAAGTGTATTTAAAAACA